>JABUQX010036610.1:0-20000 GCA_015478945.1 Trachelipus rathkii
TGCATATACAGAAACTCTAATGAAATTGAATAGTTTTCGAAGACTTTTTCCTTCCATTAGAAAAGGAAAAGTTACGTAAACACATTACAGAGAGAGAGAGAGAGAGAGAGAGAGAGAGAGAGAGAGAGAGAGAGAGAGAGAGAGAGAGAGAGAGAGAGAGAGAGAGAGAGAGAGAGAGAAATTTGGGGTTGTTCACCTCTGCGCTACTATTACCCAGCTTGGCCTCTCTTCAAACTGCTATGTGAGGTGCACGCCCGCTAGGGTTAGGTATAGTAAATACCGATCTATGCGACCTCTATTTACTATACTGATGCTAAATTATATTAAAAAGTTCCTAAATCTAACATTTTTGGGCTGTTCACCTCTGCGCTACTATTACCCAGCTTAGCCTCTCTTCAAACTGCTATGTGAGGCGCGTGCCCGCTAAGGTTAGATAGGTGCGGAAATAACGGACTATCCCAGAGCTGTTATTTCCCACATTATACTTAAAGATACACGCAACTTCTGATCTCCACCTAGTTTTCTCCTTACTCTAGCCTCTAACTCCTAAGTTTGGCTAATTGCTTCAAACGCTACTTAAGCTTACTGCGAATTTTACACTGGCATGCATGAACACTCCCTAATTAATTTTTATTGTTGTGTAAGGCCTTCTAAGGTGCTAACTCTAGCCGATTTGCTGATACCTCTCTGCTAAACTATTGCGGCTCCCCGACCCTAAGCCTACAGTCTTAGGTCGGCTATCATTGCTTACTTTTGCCTTGCCGCCTTAATACTATTTTAAATTCCACTCTGCCTTGTTCCTTACCTTGGTTTGGTTTCATAAATTTTGTTTGGAATAGATTGCTAGCATTCACTGGTTAATTGTTTAGTTTTTATTTTTTAAAATGCTGATTTCATTTCGCGCATTCAGATGTTCACGATATCTTCAGAACGGAAAAATGCTAGCGTGTGGGTGGAGCCTATTTCGGTGAATAATCGGATATGCCTTAGTTGGAGCTTTTAGGCGTAATCTCTAATTTTATTTCTGCATGATATGTTACATACCCATGTGGATCCACACTATAATATATATATATATATATATATATATATAGTATATATATACTATATATATATATATATATATATATATATATATATATATATATATATATATATATATATATATATATATATATATATATGGTAATAATAAAACTTTATTAGCACGCGAGTTAATAATTTATTTATTCTTACTCCAAATTTCACTTTCGGCAATGTCATTTTTTTTATTTACATTTTACACATGAGTAAAATATTCTAATCTTTGATTGCCTGCAAGTTTAATATCATTCGACTGATTAATTAAATTAGTCTTGTGCACAGAACTTGTTTAAAAAGCTTATGATTTGCTGTGTTTACAAGTTTTGCTCTTTCAATTCTAACAAAATAATTTGTTTAATCTTTTTCTACTTTATCTATTTTATCTACTTTATCTACTTTCGGTAATATATATAAAACGATAACTTGCTCTACTTATTTTTCAGTTTTTATTTTTCTCCTCTCAATTTGGACGAGCTGGACAAGGTTCGTCATACGATATACATGTTCGTCGATCTTTTCGGTTTGGCACGATTTGACAAGGATTGCCTAATCAGGTTCTGCTTGACAGTTCGTAAAAACTACCGAAGGGTACCTTACCATAACTGGACGCACGGATTTAGTGTTGCCAATTCCATGTATGCGATTATTAAGCATGATCCAAAAGTCTTCCGCCCTCTTGAGGTAAGTCATGCTGTACTGTTTTTCTTACAGTTTATATTTGGATGTTTGAATACCATTAAATATTATCAGTCAATGTCTCACCCAGAGCTGATTACCACTCACGTTGTTCTCCGGCCCTTTATTGAAAGCTTTTGGCCTTTTGAGCCACTGAAGTTTTGTCATTGATTTGGAATTTACTGAGGAAAACACTAAATTTTGACACTGATAGTCTCAGGCATGATGGACATCATCAACCTGAACATCATCACTTGCTACCAGACAGCCAATGGTTTTACAACAGGTAATGATTTCATCATGATTCTCGGAATGATGGAAGTGTCTAAAAGGATAGGTTTTATTTGAAGCTATTCGTTCACTGCATTTCATTGACAATCATTCGTCCGATTCTTCTTCACCACAGCATGCCATAAAATGATTTTATGGAATAAATGAGATTTAGATATTTTGGAAAATATGTTAAAGTATTCTCGGCTACATATCCTCGGTATTATCCTATGACCAGGAGGAAAAAATATTTTAGGTCCAATAGCCTCCTTACTTGTTTTAGTAACATTTAACATCATATGGTTCTCCATTTAATTTATTAAATTAGTCTTTAAATCGGTTCTAATGAAAAAATCAGCCAACTCTTGGCAGTGAAGATGCTGGTGAAGGCCACGCTAATATTTTCAGCAGCGACGTCCTCTGAGTAATACAAAAGTTCTGGCAATATAGTAAAACACGGTATCAGCCACGGATTACAGTCTCTTCCTCCTGTAATAAATACAAACCCACGGACCCTGGTTTAAAGAAGGGCTTCCTTGGGATGGAACTGTTAGGTTGGGATGAATATTTCTATTTATAATGGATACCACATATCTACTACAAAAATTATTTAACTCACAACCCAAGCACCATGTACTCAGTTGGTTCTTGGTTACTTTTATATATTCTAGGCACTATGGTTTGAGCTTCTAGCTCTTGCCCATGCCTTATAATGGATGATTTACAAAGGTTCTTTATATCCACCAAAGACTCCAAGAGCTGGTTGTGGAAGAGTCAAATGTAAAACATTAGGAGAGATTACATTCATGGTTCATGAGTAAATACCTCAGTGATTCGTTCATGCAGGATAAAAACTAAATGAATACGTTTGGACATTTAAAATATCTTGAATATCAGTTTGTATCCCAGTCTCCTTGGAGCATTTGAGCTCAGCGGGCCCTCTCTCTCATCTCTGTCTCTGGCCCTCTGTCTCTCCTCTCTCTCTCTCTCAAATTTACCAATATTTCTGAATTCAAATTTTGAAATTTAGATTACTCAGTCTTGACTAATTCGATGACGAGATTTAATTTGTTTCATATCCTTTTCGGACAAACCTCGCCATTTCAACACCTTCTTCTCTTACTTTCTTTTCTTATTTTTGCCGTTATCTCTCTTGGCTCCTTCACCCAGCTTTATATCACCTTTTCCTTTGACGTACTGATATTCAATATTTTCTTGGCCTTCTTTGAAAGCTTTGTGCCTTCTGTTGGGCTATAAATGTTCCTTAACTTTTCAAATGTGCTTTTTTACTTTATTCTTTAACCATGACCTCTATCGTCATGAGCTTTAATATTCGTCCCATTTGAGATTACCTGCCCCTTTCCCAACATCCCACTGTATCTGCCAAATCCCTCAACTTTTCAAACTTTTCTCTCAAGTGACTCTGCCTCTCACTTTCACTTCTTCTTTTCAGTCGTTTCATGTGGTTTCTCCATTATGTCCCATCACATCAAAGTATATTGAACTAATGAGACACGAATAGCTTCCACCTTTTTTCTCATGATTTGTTACATTTAACATAAAATGAAATGTATGTTCTCTACTAGTCTTTATACTGCAAAGAGAATCAGGCTGACAGGTTTTATTTTTCCAATATAAAAGTCAGCCACATTCATAAACAGATTTAAGTTCTCTAAATTCCTTAATAATTATGTCCACTCATAACCATTTTATCAAATTGTCAAACAACAATTTCTGTAATTGTTATAAGCTCTGCAGATTACAATCCAAATAACCCTTGATTTCACTCGCAATAAAAGATGTTTCTTTCTCTTCCAAAACATCTACCCTTTGAAATACGTAACATTAATATAAATAAACTTATCCAAGCGCAATAAGTCCTAATATACTAATGGAAATATTGTTTATCACGTAACAGATTAATGCTGGAGGCTGTGACAATGACTGCAAGTGACCTCTGTGCTTCAGCGAAACCTTGGGATATTCAGGCAGAAACTGTCAAAGTCATTTTCGAAGAATTCTACGACCAGGTAATAATAATAATAATAATAATAATAATAATAATAATAATAATAATAATAATAATAATAATAATAATAATAATAATAATAATAATAATAATAATAATAATAATAATAATAATAATAATAATAATAATAATAAAGATGAAACAATGAGATTACCGTCTATCAGCAAGGCAACATTGAACTACATTTCTTATGTCTTACAGATTCCCTATTTGCATTACCTGATCTAACCTATTTTGACCTAGTTAGTCTTAAAATATTGAGAATATATCTCATTTTGCATTTTACAATAAAGCTGTGGTCTCTAACCGATAGGCATTCTTCTAAGCTTGTTTTCTGCCATTGACCAAGTTTTTTATTTTTATTTTTTATTTTTTATTTTTTCCATGTCTCGTGTCTTTCCACTAGTTCAGTTGCTCCTTTGATGATTACAATTTATTTTTTAAATTAATATTTGAAAACATACTTTATTAACTAAACTTAAAACATAGTATCATTATCCAAATTTTAAAATTTTTCTCCGAAATACTAAATTCATGTCATTACGAGAATTACAACTATAAGCTTTTTAACATTATCTATCTCTGGATTTATGTCATATGATCTCATTCTTATAGAATTCTACTTAAGGCGGCTCCACAGATGCGGAGTTCGTCGAACTCTTTGCCAAACACACCATGTGTGTATGAGCTATTTTTGGCAAAGCTTTGCTCATTTGCTTGGTTTTCCACATACACAAATCTTTTCCACAAGCGATAAAAAGATTTGTGTATTTGGCAAACCAAGCAAATGAGCAAAGCTTTCCCAAAAATGACCCATACACACATGGGGTAGAATGTGTGTAGACGTACATTCGCTTATGAGGAAAAAACAAATGCAAAACGCAAAGATTCAAGGGTTTGACAAACTCCCCATGTGTGGCGCTGCCTTTATAAAAACTTTCAAAATAAATCTCTAAAGCCTTAGACGAAGTGCCCCCGTCGTCCACCTAGAGGCCGAGAGACCCCGACTCCTGATCTATTGCCCTATTAATGACACTCTTTTTTTGAGAAATCTTAACAAATTAATTTTTTGTTAAGATGAAGTTTAGTTTCATATGTTATTTCTTATTTAACAAAAATTTTACTTTTTAATTGGTAGCATGAAATATAACTAAATGAATTTTGACTTTCTAGGGTGATGCAGAAAAGTCTGCCGGGAGGATACCAATACCAATGATGGACCGAAATAAACCAGAAGAACAGCCCTCTTCACAGGTATAATACTTGAATAGAAAATTACATAACTACCTGCAATTAGGTTGCAATTTTATTTTAAATTCCTGATAAAACAAATGATTAATTTTCAAAATATAATTAAATATAACATACAAAACATAAAAGAATTACCTTATTTAGTTGTGAAGTATATAATTATTAAAGCCTGATACATATAAGTTATTTTAGATGTAGCTACAAATAAACACCCTTATATTATATATATATATATATATATATATATATATATATATATATATATAGTATATATATATATATATATATATATATATATAGAGAGAGAGAGGAGAGAGAGAGAGAGAGAGAGAGACACAATAGAATACAATGGAGCACAGGAAATGAATTTCTATCTTCCCGTAAATGTTCTTCATTTATCAATAATAATAATAATAATAATAATAATAATAATAATAATAATAATAATAATAATAATAATAATAATAATAATAATAATAATAATAATAATAATAATAATACCCACTACTCTTAACCATTATAATAATAATAAAATCAAAAATAATAGTAACAATAAAAATAATATTGATAATAATAATAGCTTCCAATTACCAAAACATTAACACCTGTAATACATAATATGATATATATATATATATATATATAGTATAAGAGAAGAAAGAATATATAGGCATATATATAGGCATATATATATATATATATATATATATATAGTATATATATATATATATATATATATATATATATATATACATTAGTAATCTTATTAGAATAAATAAATCCTAATGACTACATTAGAAGCTCATCCAGTATTCATTGTGTGAGCTTTCACCTTTATACTCTTAGAAGAGGCTCTTTATATCACAAAAGCTCCATCAACTGAAAAGCCATATAAGATTATTTAATCAGCAATGTATTTATTTTCAGGTTGGATTTCTTTCTGGAATTTGCATCCCATGCTATGGATTAATAGCAAAATTAATTCCAACCTCTCTTCCTCTTCTGGATGGATGCAAGAAAAATCTGGAGAGGTGGAAGGAGTTGTCGGAGGAGATTGAAGAGAGAAAGAAGTTAAAAGAAAAAGAGGAGAGTGAAAACAATATTGATAAAGAAGGAAATGAAGAAATATTACAAAATTCATCTAACGAAGAAACTTCAGATACTGGAGCAACGCGTAGTAAAAAGGCTCCAGGACCTAAATTAGGGTTTAAAAAGGCTCCTGACATTAGGGAGCAAAGGAAAGTAAAGAGAGACCCAAAATCTAGACAGAAAGACGAATCGACCAAATCCAGAATCTCAACCTCAAAATCCAATAACCAAAAATCCGAAACACAACATTCTGTCCGGAGGAAAGAAACATCGATTGATAAGTGAGAGAGTGTTCTCACAATTAATGTAAGCATCTTCACATTCCTAATTGTTGAACTACCAATTAAGTACCTTTTTGCACGTAACTTCATCTGTGATTTTCATATTTATTTATAAAGAGTAGCAGAGTGCCTCTCAGTAAAATGAATCACGTGTTATTTTACGTTGATCATTTTTTTACTTTCTGTAAATGCAAAATGTAATTAAAAATGAAATATATTTCGTTGCCAAATAGTCAATTAATGTTTATATTTTCACAAAGATTAAAATGTAGAGGGAACAAATTTATCTCTTTATGAGGCACAAAATACCTCAGTAATTTTAACTCCAATTTTATGTTTAAACAAAATAAACTGCAGAAAATGTTTTAAAATTTTTTGTTTTTCTAAGTTTTATTTTCCTAATATTTTAAGTGTTTTCATCATTTATTTAAATGGTAATAATTTTCCTATTTACACTACTAAGATAAGGCTGCTAAGATACTTGGGTTGATAAGGCTACCACTCATAAGAGAAGTAGTAATCAAGGCCAGGCACTTACCACTATTATTACCAGATATAAATAGGCAGGCCTCATGACTAACGATAAAATATTTAAAACGTTTTACTGATCAGGTGGAAATACTCACAGAATTAAAGAACTCTGCGTCAGAGATCAAACCGCAAAACTTTGTTACACAACTTCTATGTCCAATCAATCACAATCTCGCCTTCCTTTTAACAGTGCTTCCATTTATACCTGCTGATTTATCATTTTTCAACTTTCTCACTCTATCTATTACCTCCTCCATACTAATTACCTCATTCCCCAAAGTACCTACTGGCAATGTTATGCAGATATGCATAGTGTTCTCTCCACACTTTCACGTTCAACTCATCAGCCACGAAGGCATCATTCCTATTCATTATTCCTTCCAGAATAGTTTCGTATACCTTTGTAAATCCGTATTTATCCTTCTTCCAAACTGTTCATTTGCCTCTTTTTTTCATGCGCATGAAACTTTTAGCCTCCCCCCCCCCCTTCTTCTTCTCTACATATCCCCTTAAGTCTTTCATTCGAAAATGCATCAATAGATTTTGGTATATTCAACCACTTTTTTTTTTTTTTTTTTTTTTTTTTTTTTTTTTTTTTTTCCCTTTTTTTCACTGTTGACATTCTTACTTCCTACTTTTGCACCCATATGCTTCTCTTGCACTACTAACAAATGCTTCCTTCGTTTGCTTCCTGATTTAATCAATTTCATCTTGTAAACATTTAACTGACTTATTTGCAAGTGCTCTTACACACTTTTCCTTATAACCCTATTCGCTTAACTTCTTACTCGAAATTCTCCCTATTTCCTTCCTTTTTTCTTTCCTCTCCACCCATATTCCTACTAACTTAATTTTACATAAAACAACATAATAATTTAATATTCCCATCCCTAACCCCCTCACTGCTTTAACATCCATCACATATTTCAACATCGTTTTCTTCACCAGCACAAAATCTATGATCGATCTTCACTTCGACATCATCATCACCTACACCAATTCTCGTATAGTTATAGGATAGCTCCGTGTTTACAAAATTTATTACTTGTTGATACACTTGCCACATATGCCTCTCATCAAAGCAAATCATTCACGTCCTAATATTTTCTCCCTCAACTCCAAAGGCACCAATTATAATTCATTTTTCGATCACCTATCCAACCATTCAGGACCCCCAATATCTGAAGCCCCCCACTCACCCCGTCTAAAACATTATTGAGATTGTTCCAGAAACTCACCTCCGAACATCACCCTCAGATAACTATATGCTACAATCATATTTGAGTCGTGGATGGTTTCCAGTGGAGTAGAGCGCCCGGTTACTGTTAACTCAGCGACGCGGAGTCCAGTGTTCGAATCTCGCTGATGGAGAGTAAAATCTCCTGTGACTCATTTAACCATTAGTATTCAAGTACTCACACAAACAAAATCCACCATAGCTCTGTGCCACAAGTCGCTCATCAAAATCGCAACTCCTTCTCTTTCCCTTTCATTCCTCTCCACTCCAACACACCCACTTCATTCACCATACTCCACTCACCTTCACCACTTCCTTTCATTATTGTTTCAGTCACAGCAAGCATATCAAATGTATCCATTCTAAATACACCCATTACCTCTCTCCTCTTTTCGCCATCTACTCCTCTAACATTCCACGAGCCCAGATCTTTCATGCTGTTACACCGAAAGATACATGGTCCCTTACGGCTGTCAGGTCCAAGGCATGCATTAGCATTCCTAGGACATAAATAAATTGTAGCGGGTCTCCAAGCCGGTTACCACTGTCCTTTTAGACGCCTCTTACGACATGCAGAACATGCGGTGTGGGAATTGTCTCACTCCACATAAAAAAGGCACCCATTGTGTTATTGGAGAAATCCTTCTGGATGTCATGAGCCAATTTCAACAGAGGGTCTGCAGTAGAGAGGTGATTTCGAAAGCCAAATTGGTAATTTAAGAAGGTATCTCGGGTCTCTAGAACCGAGAGAAGGCGGCCTGATACCATCTTCTTCATTAATTTAAAAGTGTGGCAGGTCAACGCAACCGGTCTATAACTGTCAGCTAATTTTGGATTTTTCCAGGCTTGGGGATTAGGATGACACACGCTGTTGTCTATTCCTATTCTGATTCTGTCATAAAAGTCTAACCAAAAAAGCAGATACAGCTAAGTGGACGTGGCGGAGCATGATGTAAGAATGGTGTCTGGTTCAGGAGGATCATCCATATAGTTTGCCAATGCCTATCGATACTCGTTGAGGATAAAGAGACGATTATAATAGTTATATTCCCCTTTCACTGTTCAGTATCACCTTATTCTTTGGAAGTTTTCAATATAGCTAGAAGAACTGGAATGTTAACTCCAAATTTTCTTTTCCTCTTTTCCTACTCGAGCATCTTCCGACGGCACAGTTACCGTTTTACCTTTCGCTAAAGCTGAAATCTTTTCTCAAACATCTGCCTCAAATTCCACTTTAGGCGATTCCGGCTCTATTCCTCCTTCTACTCCAGTTTATGGTTCTGATGGTGCCCCTCCTGCAGTTTTCAAAACGTGCTTCCGAGCATGTACCTGGCCTTAGTAAACTATTTTGCCTCTGTCTATCCGCTTCGACCATCCCTTCCTGTTGGAAAGGCTCATTCATTCAGTCTGTGCCGAAAACAATTAGTAAATTCTTTAGCAACCTTCATATGGGAAAGTTTGTCTTTAAACGAAGCTCTGATAGAAAAACACTTGGATGGAAATAATGGACATATATCTTTAGAGAATCTTTCCGAAAATTCTTGTTTCTTTCAAATGAATGAGTCAAAGGAGATTTTACTCTCCATCAGCGGGATTCGAACACTGGACTCCGCGTCGCTGAGTTAACAGTAACCGGGCGCTCTATCCACTAAGCCATCCACTTTCCCATAAAAGAACGTTTCAAGTCTAGCTTATAAAGCCCCCGGTCTTCTCCTCCCATAATTGCTGAGTACTCAAAGGAAAAAAAACTGTGGTTGTAAGACTTGGAATATCTCTACAAGACTTCAATAGGCTTCATTCCTCGGAGATGGATTTCAAGCTGCGAGGGAATGGTGTTCATCATAGGAAAAAATTCATTTCCAAGGAAACAGGGTGACAAAATCTCTCATTATCAGACATGTAATCAAAGTACTTTTTAATTTTACGAAATTTTCTGCTTGCAAATGATTTAAAACTCCCCATTTGACACTTATTTCTGATGCTTACGTCACTAGTTCTTCAAGTGTATTTCTCAGGTCAATAAGACCAAGTAGAGAGCTTTGAAGTTGACTATGTGCAGAAAATAAGTTAGCTGTTTTTGACTGTAGCTAATACTACTTCTACTTTTATCACCCGAACGATACTGGCAACCCCCTACTACTCCTTCTATCAGGTGTTCCATGGATTAGTCTGTGAAAACACATGATTGGGTGCATGAGATCTTCAAATCTATGAACGTTAGAAGGGCTAGTGACCCGGACATCATTCCTCCTCATGTTTTGAGGAAGTGTGTTTCCGAGTTGGCGCTTGTTCTCGTTCGGCACTACTCTCTATGCCTTAATTCTAACACTTTCCTTCAATGCTGGAAGAGCGCATATGTTCAGCAGTTCCCGAAAATGGGTAGCAGCCCTGATTCTTTTAACTACGATATCGTTCCATAGATCTAGCTTGTATATTGTCTAAAATCTTTGAAATCCTCCTCAACTCTCATTTCCTGGATCATCTGAAATTTCATTCTCTCCTATCAGATCACCAGTATGGTTTTCGACGTTCGAGGTCAACTGGTGACATTCTTTTCTATCTCACTGAATTATGATCTTCTGCCCTTAGCGACTATGGGGAGTCGTGTATGGTGGAGCTTGACATATCCAAAGCTTCTCTAAGCTTCCTTCCCTTGGGTTTTTCTCCTTCTCTTTGCTCATTTTTGTCTAGTTTTTTCTCAGATCGTTCCATTTCCAGATTTTTTTTTTGGGGGGGGGACATTGAGTCGTTTCTTTGCTACCTATCCTTGGTATGAACCACGTTTAACTACGAGGATGCTTCGGTGACTGCTGAAAAATTAGGGGCCGTAATCTTATAGGAAATGAGCAGGTTCATCCCATCTTCTACTAAATCTTTTTCTCCTCATAATCCGTGATTCGATGGCACTTTTCTGATAGAGACAATGCCTATCGGAAATGGAAAACTATCCTTCCCATCAGATCTTGCTAATTTTTGTTCAACTCCGAATTGTTGCAGGGATATTATTCTTCAGGCTAAGCGTGCTTTCACCCAAAGGAAGTGAGCTGACTTCCTTGGATCTCCTGCTGGAAAAAAAATTCTGACCCTTGCAAAAACATCTCTAATAATTTCTGTAAATCTTCCTTTCCTTCCTCCTCCTATTCGCACTGATGGATCTATAGAATATATATATATATATATATATATATATATATATATATATATATATATATATATATATATATAGTTATATATATATATATATATATATATATATATATATATATATATATATATATATATATATATATATATAGTAGGTGGGTAGCATTGTGACTCACATATTCCGGAAAAAATTCTAGTTCAAAATCAATACATCGATATGTATATATAATAACAATAATAATAATAATAATAATAATAATAATAATGTAATAATAATAATAATAATAATAATAATAATAATAATATATAATATATATAATAATAATATAATATAATAATATATAATATATTATAATAGTAATATATCGACGGCAGAATATAAAAAAAAAACCATATATAAATATTATCGATATTGAGATTTCGGACACAGAATTTTTCAAAAAATTTGTAATACGTTCTATACTTTAACCATATATATATATAACATACATAGCATACATATACATATACATATATATGCTACATACATACATATTATTATATATATACATATACATATATATAAGAACAAAAGATGAGACTGACGGAGAAAATTAAAATTCCTTTTAAAAAATTTTTAAAAGAAATTTTAATTCCTGTTTATTTCTTAGTGGTTTTAAATTACTTGCTTTTTACAACTAATAGAGTTTGAGTTGAAGTAAAAACTCTTTAAATTTATTTGTTATATATATATATATATATATATATATATATATATATGAAAGAGGAGCATATATATATATATGAGAAAGATATATATATATATATATATATATATATATATATATATATCAGGAGTAGGAGCAAGAAAGAGAGGAGGAGGAGTGGAGAGCAGGAGAGAGATATAGTATAGTATATGAGAGAAGTATATATATATATATATATATATAGAAAGTATATATATATATATATATATATATATTTATATTTTTATATAGAAAGAGCATATATATATATATATATATATATATATATATATAATGTTTTATGACTTTTATCTCCATTAAATACTTGCAAATATATGATCGCTAAAAAGTCGCTAAAAATTATATTCAAGCCAGTACGGCAACCTGCCAATATAGCAAACACAAAAAATATCGGACAGTCAAGAAACGGTCAATCTTAGTCCGTGAAGTTAGCGGTTGTCTTTAAGATTGCTGTTGTCTGTACCTTGTGCGGTGAAGTTTGTCGTTTTTTTGAGACAAAGTGGGGGGAGAGGGATGGGGGTACCGCTGGCCCGTCTGATGTTTTGGTTTCCTCTGAGGCAATCATCATTGTCCAGAGTAGGGATGGTACTTGTCTTTTCAATAAACCCTCTAGGACAACTGCTCTATTGAATGACTCCCCTTTTGGGAAATTGCTAATTGAAGGCACTTGCCGTATTCTTGGGAAGGGGGCTGGGATTCGTTTCTCGATTCCTTCCCTTGATAGGCTTCGGGTTCCCCTTGCTGACATAGTAACCTTGGGGACTTTCCCTGTTAAATGCTGGGTCCCTCGTGCTTCTACAGATTATTCTTTCCATATTTCCTATGGGAAAATAGGGCCTGTAGAGGAAGATGATACTTTTTTGTCTGATCTCTCCAATTTCTGTAATTATGACCTTGAAGGCAGCACTTTGCTGGAGGTACTGAGGCTGGGCTCTTCTGGGGGCTCTTCCGGGGGTCCTCCCTCTCCTTCCAAGACGCTGCGCCTGAAGTACAAGGGCCCTCTTCCTTCTAAGGTGGTTATTGGTCATGTTATCTACCCAGTGTCTCAGTATGTGTTTCCCGTACGGCGTTGCTTTAACTGCTGGCAATACGGTCATGGTTCGGTTACCTGTAAATCTTCCCCACGCTGTTCAAGATGCTCTATGGGGCACGTCAACGATAATTGTGCCAATGATCCTTATTGTTATTTTTGTAAGGGGCCCCACCGCCCTAATTCCAAATCCTGTGAGGTTTATCTCGCTGCAGTCCGGATTACTCGTGAAACTCCTGTGGCAGCGGGTGGGATTACTTCTCCGCTTATCACGGCTTTACGCGACCTGAATCCTCGTACTCGTGCTCGCCCATCCCTCGACAATGTCCAACCTTCCAGTGTTCCTTATGTCCCTCCTCCGATTGGGTCTCCTGCTCCTTCCAGTTCGTATGCTAGTGTGGTTTCTCGCCCCGGTCCCTCCTTCGCTGGGTCGCATGGTCTTGTGACGCCCTCTTTTCCTTCCCAGGTAGCGGTCCCACCGGTGGCGTTGTCTCCCTCACGGGGGGCCCCCCACCCTCCGGTTCGTTTTCCTGGGCCTTTGTGTAACTCTGCCCCTGCCATCCCAAAGTTTCCCTCTGGCCCTGAGTTTCAGGGGATATCCCATGATGGTCCTGTGAAGGCTCCCTTTGTGCCGAATGTTCCGCAGCATCACCTTTCATCTCCGCGTCCTTCAGATGGTTGGTCGTCCTTCTTGGCTTCCTTGGGTCCCCTTTTTTCGAAGTTTCTTGCGTCTTATCAGGTGAGTGGTTCTCTTCTATCGGCACTTTCTTGTGTATTCTCAGATCTCATGTCCTTGGTTTCTTCAATCCTTTTCCACAAGGGCCTTCCCTAATCTTGTATTGTGGGTTTCGTCGTTCCTCCTGGTACTTATCCGCTCTCTTCTTTACCCCGGTTGGTTGGGGTGGTTGTGTTCTTTCCTGGGGTTTATGTTAGGAATGGGATCTGGTGGGGTTCTTGCTGTCTTCGTTATCCGTGTTTGGTTGGTGGGGAGGGGATTCCTAGTTTTCTTTCGTTCCTACCGGGTTTTCGGCGACTTGCGATACCGCGAGATCCACGCAGTTTCCGTGAATAATTTTCTATTTGTGACTTCTTGGATCTTTTCTGCGGAGGCCATGGGCTAGAGGGGACCTGTGAGGTCCCCATGAAGCCCTCAACCACTACAAGTAACAAGTACAAGTAAGTAAGTGTCTGCTTGTGACTTCGTTGTTTGCCATTTGCAATTAATGCTATTTATTTATTTTTTTTTTTTTTGCAATTCATAGTTGGCATCTAGTTTTACAACATATCTACGGGAGTTTAAACCTGGTTCACCTTTTCCCCGGTGGTCCCTATTCCTATTTTCCGCCTTACCCCACTGGTTGATGATTACTTCGTCTCCCGAGGCCATCCCCGGCCGAACTACTTGAGTCGAGTGATATTTTAATGAAGCATCCTGAGCAGGGTAAGCGCAAACGTGCGGATGGTTCTGAAGATGTAACCATTTCCAACACTCACCATAAAATTTTATTAGAAAATTCATTAGAGGGTAGGTCCACTATCATCCAGGTTGGAGAGTCTCACCCCTTCCAAAATTAGGTCAGTAACAGTGATTCTCATTAAATCTGTTACCAATACTGCTATTTTTTACGAATCCCAGGACAGCTTCCAAATTGCTCAATGCATCTCCCTTTGGTAAATATATTTATTATAGAGGATACAACTAGGCACCTCAGAAAATGAGTGGCATACAAGTTTGAAATCTCAGATCTTAAGAAACTAGAGGTTGTCATGCAGGATATTAAACAATTGGGGCCCCTTGCAGTTAAATGTTGGCTCCCTAAATCTTCCATGGGGTACTCCAAACAGATTAGTATCTATTATGGGGGATTTGGCACTATTGATAGGGAAATGCCAATTGATGAGGTCTTAGAGAACCTAACCCTCTTAGATGGCTCTACTGCTAGTATTTTGGACTTATCCAAGGTGCTTTCCTACAAGACTTGATGGTACATCATCTCCACATGCCATTGATTATATCAAGGTTCAGTGTGACAACCCTATTTCTCAGCGAATTCCTCCGAGTCACACTGTATATAAGGTCCACCCTGTGCTCTACCACTTTAACTGTTGGAACTTTGGTCATGGCTAGGGTTGGGAAAAAAACCGTTTTTTTCAAATCGTGTTTTTTTCAGGAAAAAAACATGTTTTTTTCATGTTTTTTTCGTTTTTATCAGTTTTTTTCGTTTTTTTCATTAAATGTATTTTTAAAAATATAAAGAGGCTAATATGATATTTCACTTGAGTATTTTCATTTTTCAAATATAAGGATACTTGAAATTAAACAAATATTTCATTATGATTTATAAAATAGCAGAACTACCTTTCTCTTTATCAATTGTTTTCGTTACAATTTACAGTAGGTTGTAGCCTGCAGACTGCTGTTTGTAGACTTCTACTTACTAAATTTAACTATGTATTTTACTTTTGCATATAATCATAATTTATAATTTACTTTTAATTAATATTAACAAGTTTATATAGAATGAGTCTGAATGACAAACTCAAAAGTGACTTAAGGATTAAATAAAAATAATTAAAAATATTGAAATTAAAATTATACCAAGATTGTAAATGAAGGAGGATGAGTGAATGACTAAATTAAATATTTGGCTTTGGAATATCAATTTTGATTCACTAATCACTAGTCCCCAGACCCCAGTCACTACTGAGTACTGACTACTGTGCTGTGACTACTTTCAAGCTCATTATCACTGGGCTCATCAGCGTGATCAGCCAAATTAATTTGATATGACTGATAAGTCTGATATCTCAGTCGTATGAAGTATCGTGTGAGAATGACAGTGGTGAAGGAGCAGGGGCAGTAACAGGACTCTTAAGCTTAGCTGCCTTAGCATAATCATCTCTCTCAGTTGGCAAATTTTCAGAATTTCCTAGTTCTAGATTATGAGCAATAAATACTAGTTTTTGCAACATCTACACAACAAAAGTTATATTTCATGCGAGGGCCTTTGCAACCTTTTATTTCCTTAAAAAGTACAGTCACAAGACTTTTTGCATGTGGCATTTCTAAATTTTGATTAAATAATTATGATAAAAATGTTACTGAAAGCTGAAACAGAGTAAGAAAATATTAATGAAGCCACAGACAAAATATTATGAATATCAAAATTCAGAATATAAAACAAAAATATGGAAAACCCATAAAATTTTTGAACACAAACTCAGGGGCTTCCACCTTGTAGGAAATTGGAACCAAAAAATTTCCAAATTAGAGGATATTTGCTAAAATTTATAATATAATTGTTCAAACATGTAAATTCCACAATTTAATTGAAAAAAACTAATTTTTGCTTGTTTTTTTCAGGCTGTGTTTTTTCATGAAAAAACCGTTTTTTTCGGAAAAAAACGAGCTTGTTTTTTTCCTTTCCCAACCCTAGTCATGGCACATTGACTTGTAAATCTCATATTAGGTGTTCCAACTGTGGTGGGGGCCATGATCACAAAAACTGTATTAATCCTGTTTGCTGTTTTTTCTGTGGTGACCCTCATAGACTTAATCCTAAAGATTGCCCAATCTATCAGAGGGCTCTGCAAATTATAAAAGCTCATGCTGGCCTCAGTTCTGGATTCAGCTCTCCCTTTATGTAAGAAGACCTTTGAAAACTAAGTTCTCCTGCCTTACGTGCTACTGCTTCCAGTGGTGTAATTAATCCTAAAGGTTTACCATATTTTCCTCAAGGTGTCTGTCAATCTCATGGTGACTTATCTGCTGTAGCTCCCTCCCAGTTCAAACCATCTCGTTTTCAGACTTATGCACAGATTCTGACTGATGAATTAGGTATGGTGGAAAACTATTATTCTGACACACCTCCCTTCTCAGGATTCTCCATTGAATCTTGTGCCTTTTAAAAGGTCTGGACCACCTTCAAACCGATTTTTTGATTATTCTCAGCTGACATCTGCACAACCTGCTGGTCAAGAGCCTTACACCATTCATCAATCCCACAGCGGTTCACAACACCAGGGTAAACACTTCCTCTCCTTAGTATCGACTGGGAGGACTCTTGGTATGACTTGTGTTTATCTGTCATTCCATTAGTATCAAAATTTTTCAGTATTTATCAAGCTAGCTCCTCATTCTGTAGGGCACTTTCTACAACCCTATCTGACTTATTTCACTTGCTCTCTTCCTTCCTTAGCATTTATTGCCTGTAATAATATTGTGCTTTGGAATGCTATGGTACATCCCTCAATAGAAAAATTCCAGATCTCAAATATTTTCTTTCAATAATGGGAATAACGGATTATGGCTTAAATCCTCTCTCCATCCAAAGTTTCCCACTTATACAATTCTGTGTAAAGATCGTACTGATTGGAGAGGGGGAGGTTTGATATTCTTACTCCATAATTCTATCCATTACAGGGAGGTTAAGATAAAACCTTATCCCAGGGAAATCTTGGGAACATTGTGTATCCAAATATTGTTATCAACTGGTTGGGTGTCTCTCCTCTTCATTTATAACCCTTGTGCAGCCCTCACTGTTGAGGAATTAGATCATTATATTGCACAATTAAAAGACAAGGTCCTTATTATTGGGAACTTCAATGGTCAGCATTTTATGTGGGAGCCTAATTTACCTCAGGGCTCAGTAAATAAGGGTGGAGTGGCCCTTTGCTTTTTTCTTCAGTTCTCTACTATGAATTTGCTTACGCCAACGGGTATGGCTACCAGGTATGAGTCGAATGACCCTTTCCATTCTGTTATAGCTACTTTGGATTTGTTTATCAGTAGTCCTGTGTTTCAGACCACCACTATTTCTGCAGGCCCTTATATGGGGAGTGACCATGTACCTATAATTTTCACTCTTCCAAGCAAACCAGCGGTAGGCCAGCTTTCTAAACGACAACATTGGAAACTTCCTGACAGTGGTGGAGGTATGGGTTGGGACAAATTTGAGAATTCTACTGACATCACATTAACCGTAGAGGATTCATTAGAACTTCAGGTGGAAAGAGTTATAACATTGCTTTTTGACTGTGCAAAACAGTGTTTCATGTTTACCTCTGGAAAGTTTGGTCCTCGCCCACACCATTTATGGTATGATGTTTCTTTCAAGGAGGCCACTCATAAGCGCAATGCAGCTTTTAACATTAAAAATGGAGGACTCGCCCTTCTGTTTAGACGTGTATGGAATATAGACAATTGACTGCTATTTATAAGAGAAAACTTTTTCTAACAAAGCGAACAGCGTGGAAGATTTTGTGCCAAGTTGAATTTTTCTACTACTGAATCCCAGGCATGGGATATGATAAAGAAGATGGCTGGAGAGTGGAGATTATAGTCCTCCAACATACCCTTTAAAACGAAATAGACAACTTGTTCTCGACAACGTTATTAAAGCGGAAATATTTGCTCAAACATACAAACTTACATTCTCTTCTCCTGACCCTTTACAGGATTTGTTGGACTATGCTTTGCAAATCCAGTCTTCTATTGAGTTGCCATGCAGTGACTTGGCAACACCTTTCACAAAATCTGAACTGATTTCCACCTTACAATCCTTAAATAAAAGCACATCTGTGGGTCATGATTTTATACCTAATGAATTTTTGAAACATTCGTCTGACCCCAACAAGGGTCCCTTACTCCAAATGTATAACAAATTGGTTAACAGGATATTATCCATTTCAGTAGAAACTTTTGGTTATAATCCCAATTAAAAAACTGCACAAGGACCCTCAAGACCTATAGAGCTATTAATCTTCTCCCCTGCCCAAGCAAGATTTTGGAGAAAATGGTTAATACCAGATTGGTATGGTGGATTGAACGCAGGGTTGGCGGCTATGGTTAATTGGCTATTTGACCCTTATAATTTTTCGTATAAGGGTCAAATAGCCAATTAACCATATCCAAAAAGCCAAATATCCATGGCTTTGTGCCAACCCTGATTGAACGACATAATTAACAATATCAGGCCCAATATGGATTCAGACCTGGGATGGACACTATAGATGTTATGCTCCATCTGGAAAGTTTTATTCATTTGATATTTGATTCAAAAGGAGTAGCCCTAATTTTGCTTATCGATTTAAAATCGGCTTTTGATACTTCTCATATTGGCATTCTATATAAACTGGCTGTAATGAAATTTCAAGGTACCCTATTGAAATGGATGCATAGCTTCATGCAGCAACAACAATTTACGCTCTCTGTTGCTGGTGCTCGATCTTCACCAATTTCGGTGACAAGAGGTGTTCCACAGGGGTCAGCTCTCAGTCCAACTGTTTACAGTTCTTCTATCTGATATCTAACAAAGATCAAAAAGAGAAGTTTTCAAAGTGCAATTTATGCCAAGCTTCTATATCGAAAGGTGGAAAAAATGCTAAAACTTTTAACACCACAAACATGATAAATCATCTCAAAAGTTATCATCAGGAAAACTTTTTAAAGGAACTGAAAAGATCGAAACCAAAGAAGCTGGATGCTAATCAATAACAATGGAAACTCATATGCAAAAACAAGTTACTTTAACTCAATTAATAGAGAAGAAAAAATTGTGGGATATATATACGGTACCGTAAATGATCAACGATCCAAAGAAGCTTATTATTTGTTTGGTGATATGATATGTGT
>JABUQX010036610.1:25000-37500 GCA_015478945.1 Trachelipus rathkii
TAAAGTCTCTTTGTATTCTTGTAAGTTCATTTACAGCTTAAACTGGAATGATTGAAAATGTGTACAAATATTCCTACTTTTCTTATTAAATCACACTGTTCTTTGAGAAAATAAGGCATCTGTAATAACAATGGAAGTTTATGAATAAAACCAGAAAAACTTGTGTAATCCTGCTAAATCAATTCAAATTTCATGTTATATGCTCCATCTCGAAGGACCAAATGGATTTTGTTAGGAGGAATTTCAAATTAATCATCATATTCAAACTCATAGTGATTTTAATTCCAGAATGAGAACCTAGGAAATGACTGGCAATGGAGTACTACAGTCATTTTATAAATCTCGCTTGTAAAGCCAGAGTGCATGTTAAAGAAATAAAGTGACTTGTTTGAATTATTTAGCTCTCTATATATCTGCAGTAAATATCTGATCATCCTTAGATAACTTCTCGAATACTGCTGATCATAATTTCCTGTATGACAGTGGTAACATCTTTCTCTACAAAATATCCTTTCTACTAGGAAATAAGATATTTTGGTTGAAGATGGGCAATAAGTTCTATGAATCCCTTCTCTTCTGTGACTGTGAATGACTGGTTACTCATTGCGATAAAATTCATTATTTCTGTGATTTGGGTCATTGATATGCCAATCTTTTTTGGAGAGAAACTCTCCTCAAAACTCACTTATCTCACGGCTTGAATCTATTGCTCTTTTTGGTTTCCCTTGTTGAAAATACAAGACTCTCCCTTTTGCTATTAAATTTTTGGACTTCCCAGATATTCTCTTTGATGATGATTTCCATGTGTTCATGAAGTGGCGTTGTACTAAACGTAAGATTTTTTATGTTGAAAGTTATATAAAATATATATTTTTTAAAATTTCTTTTTAGTTAAACGAAAGGTCATAAGAATTCGGTTCCGTCCGGATTTTTTGTGATTCCGGGCTAAAATTCCGGTTTTTCCGGCCTAGGAACTGAAATTTCAGTTCGGTACACCCCTAATATATATATATATATATAATATATAGTATATATATATATATATATATTATATATATATATATATTATATATATATATTATAATATATATATATATATATAATTATATATATATATACTATAGAGTAGACTTTCCTCTTAACACTTTTTGAAAATATTGCTGAATCGTGGTGAAGTAAAAGAAAAACAGTTCACCAGTCACCAGTATTATGCGATATTTTTAAACGTTTCTCAAATATATTCCCTGCTTCTGAAAATGAATTATTTCTCTGAATATATGGAGGAGAACTGGAAAGGGAGTAATTTTTGCCTAGTACTGCTATGTTTTTGGGAATTTTTAGCTTGTGTTTCATTTCCCACCAATTTAGAATTCTTTTCCCAGATTAGAAATTGATTTTTCTTTTTAAAAAAATTTCAATTTCTTTAAGAATTTCACCTTTTGAAGAGCCACTGATTTTACACTAACTGACTCGCTGTCACTTTCACTTTCTTCAAACTTATAAAACTAAGCAACTTTGGCAGTATTTTCTTTTCTTAATGCTCCTGATGATTTGAGGTACTTGGGCAAATCTAAGTTTATTGTAGATCATGACCATGGATGAATGACTCATCGCCTGAACCTCTTCTGTATCGCTAAAATACTATATCACTTTCTACCTTCAATTATTTGCATATTTCTTCAAGCATCCATTTGCTATCAAATTCTCTTATTTCATTAGAAAATAAAGTCTGTTAGTGTCTTGGGTCTACTACAGTATTTAAAATAATTATCTTGTTTTGATATATGTCTATTGATCTGTTCTCTTCCATTTTAACAAACTTTAACTCTAATGCCTTCCTCAGCTCTTCTTTATTCTCGCTGTCATTCTCAGAGTTTGAAAGATATGCTGGAGAGTTCAAGTATGTAGAATAATTGATGATATATATTGAAGTTTTGGCCTTATAGTTTCCGTAACCATGGAGAAATGTTGCAAAACCTTAGAACTTTCCAAGTATTTGCATTTTAATAACGATCCAAAGCTTAAATGTTTATGTTCTAATATAGTTATACTTGCAGAGGTCTTTTCAAACATTGAAATTCTTTCTAGATTCAAATATGTGCTATTCCAACTTGTATTAACATCTTGAATTGGCAATTGTGAGCTTGCAAGGATGTGATCCAAGTCTTTTGCATTCTTTAAGTTCATTACACCTTAAAAACTGAAATGATTGAAATGTGTAAAAAAATATTCCTACATTTTTTATTAAATCACACTGTTCTTTGAGAAAGTAAGGCATCTTTAATATTCAAGTTTGTGAATAAAAACTAGAAAAAACTTGCGTACCCTGCTAAAATCAGTTACAAATTTTCATATTATATGCTCCATCTCGAAGGATCAATTGGATTATGTTAGGAGGAATTTCCCAATTATTGATCATAATTTTTTAAAACTCATAGTGATTTAATTCCAGAATGAGAACCTGGGAGATACTTGGCAATATAGTACACAGTCCATTTTTTCAAACTCCCTGGTAAGCCAGAGTGCAGTTAAAGAAATAAATGAGTGGTTTGAATATTTAGCTCTCTATATATCTGTAGTAAATGATATCTGATCATCCTTAGATAACTTCTCGAATACTGCTGATCTCAATTTCCTGTATGAAGTTGGTAAACTTTTTCTTAACAAAAATATTTTCTACTAAAATAAGATATTTTGGTTGAAGATGGGCAATAAGTTCTATGAATCCTTCTCCTCTGTGACTGGTTACTCATTGCGATAAAATTTATTATTTTGTGATTTGTCGTCATTGATATGCCAAATCTTTTTTGGGGAGAAACTCTCCTCAAAACTCACTTATTTCACGACTTGGATCTATTGCTCTTTTGTGGTTTCCCCTGTTCTAGAAAATACAAGACTATCCCTTTTACTATTAAAATTTTTGGACTTCCAGATATTCTCTTCAATGATGATTTTTCATATGCTCATGAAGTGGCGTTGTACTAAATATAAAATTTTATGTTGAAAGTTATATAAAATATATTTTTTTTTTACATTTCTTTATTGTTAAAGGAAAGTTCATGAGAAATTCCGGTTCCGGCCAGAATTCCGGCCGGAATTTTTTTTGTGATTCGGGCTAATTCCGGTTCCGGCCGGAACTAAAAATTTCAGTTCCGGTACACCCCTAATATCATCCCTGATATATTTCAAAAAGTTTAGTAAAATATTTAGAAAGCTATTGATGATGTAAATTATATATATTTCTTTAATGGCTGATATTTGGACAGCAACTACAAACAATTCTCCTTTTTAAAGTGTGCCTGCCCACTGGTTGAAGAATGATTTTCAGCAAGAAAAAGCTGTTTTGTGAATTGTTCCCTTTAAAGTTCTCACACAGCTGCACAAATCAGTGAACAGATAATTAATTTTCTTGAACAGCATACTGGTATATATATATATAAGGTGACAAGTGATAAAATATTCTTAATACTGAGAGATTCTAGAGCAAATATGGTAGGTGGAATCAGGAATTGCAACTTGAAGGCATTATCGTGCTTTATACATACACTGCAGGTTACACTAAATGAATGCATATTTTCTCAACAAGCTGCGAAAATTATAATCACAGTTAATAGAAATATTGTCACACATTTTAATTATTTTGTTGCAGTTGTAAGCAAATTGGAAGATTTGCAAGACAAGTTCAGTTTACTGAAACAAATTAATTCAAGATGTTCCAACTCACTGGAATTCTATAGGCCTCTACTACATGTTGCAAAGAAACTTGGAACTGGAAAAATTCTTGTCACATACAGTATGCTATAAATAATAAAATTCCTACTTTGAGCCTATATCAGTGATCTCTCATTGAAAAAATTGTTCTATGTTTAAAACCATTCAAAGAAATTACTGTGGAAGCCAGCAAATGAGAAACCACATCATCTTCAATTATTCCCACAATAGAGAGACTGAATTTAGTCTTATCAAAAGCAAAGAGTAGTAGTTCCTTTAGTGGCATTAATACCACAATAGAAGGACTAGAAGATTCAATAAAGAAAAGATTTTCAGCATATATATAAAACAAGTCTTTATGCTTGTTGTCTTTATTATATATATATATATATATATATATATATATATATATATATAGAAAAAATAATAAATATATATATATATATATATATAATATATATATATATATATATATATATATATATATATATATATATATATATATATATATATATTATATATATATATATATATATATATATATATATATATAAAAAGTATCTTATTTTTTAATTTGAATAAATATCATACTACATATATATATATTATATATATATATATATATAATAAAACAAGTCTTTATGCTTGCTCATCTTTATTAGATATCAGATAATTCAAAAAATGAGATTTCAAAAAGAGAATATGGTAGAGGAAATAAAAAGATGGACAATTGATAGGTTAACTCAAAATCTTAAGAAGAATTAAATTCTGAAGCTTCTACTTCTGGAGATGACCTAGATGGAGAAGAATCTCTTAAGTTTTTTCTAATTTATTTGATCAATAACCTTCTGGTAAACGAAAGAATGAAGAACTTGTTTTCAAAATGAAAAAAAAGTCCAAAAATTAACAGTTTGGGGATCATATAGTATTTTGACTTTCAAATTGATGGGTTTTTGGTTACAGTAGTTATTAAGGTTAAACTGCACGTTTTGACTATGACAAACTTATTAAAGCTTCTAGTTTGGTTAGCATGATGTACTTTAGCTATAGTTTTTCCTTTTAGTGTAGACTTTGTGTATATAATGTAAGTTATTGACAAGCTTTAGGGAACTTTGTGGATTTTCATGAACATGTTGGGTGACTGGAACAGTGTCGATAGGCGGATAGGCCAATGTGGCTTCTTGCTGTCTCTATACTTCTAATGTTCTAATGTAACTATCAAAGCAATATCTTCCTTTTTCTAAATTGATACTGAGCAAAATAATTTCCAGAATTGGAATGTTGAACCCAACTCTGAAATTACTGACCTACTGACCCCAAACTCGCACCCTAAAATTATAATATTTTACAGTAAATTTTTATTAAATCACAGGCAAGAAATAAAAAATACATTTTTATCATTATACAATATTTTGTATTGTTCATTATTAAAACATCATCTTTATTCATTTACTGGAATTAAAAAAAAAAAAAAACTTTTATTATATATATAATTTTCTATAGTAGCCTATGTGAGATATACTTCAAAATCTTTCCAGACTTTCTTACTTTCTATTATCACATTACTTTGAGCATATTTTTCAATAGAATCACCCGATTCATATCTTACTACTAATTTAATAGCTTTTATAATACAATATTTTATTCTCATTTATTCTCATAATTATCCATTGATTCCTTTCCCACTTTTATATAATTTTTAATCAATTAAAGAAATTCAATACGTTTTATCAGGAAAATTGTCTCGGGGTTTCCAAAAAAAATAATGTAAGGAGGTTGCTGATTGGAAATCCTATTTTTAAAGATCAATTTTTCAATATAAAAAAATATACCGTATATATATATAACAAGGAGCTATAACAAATTTGTAAATAAAATTAGGATATTTCTTCTATTTCCCAGTCCTGTAAATAGAAAATGTGTAATCTCTGAATAGTTTTAAAAATAAAGACTAAACAAAAAAAAAGGTAATTAACAGATCTGTGTTTATATGCCATTGGATACCTTGTGAGTCAAGGTCACAATCTCACAGAAGAAGAAGTGAGAAGACGCCCTAAGATATTATTTTTAAATAATTTTAGTTTTTAAATTATGATTCACAAAGAAAGTTTAATTTTTCAAAATTTAAAAAGTATGTTTTATTTTTAAAAAAAATATTTAATTTTAATAAAGGAATAATTTAACAAAGGAATTGAAATTTATCTTAAAGAATGAAAACAAAAGATTATTATTATAAGAAATTTACCAAAGAATTTTTTGTTATTATTAAGATTAACCAAAAATAAAGAGAAAGAAAAGCGAGTAACTTTACCATATTTGGTTAGCTAAACAACGGGTGGGGAGGAATAAAGTGGTATTATAATCCTCTTATTTGTTTCAGAAGAATATTTACTTTGATAATGATATTTTTACAAAGATAAGATTATTATTATTATTATTATTATTATTATTATTATTATTATTATTATTATTATTATTATTATTATTATTATTATTTATTATTATTATTATTTGAAAATAAAATAAATTTTCTTTAAGTTTTCAAGTTTTATTTATAATACAAAAAAGAAAAAGAATTTCTATTACATATTGACCATTGAAAAGATGATCAACTGGTAGAAAATTTATAAACCATTGTCGACCAAGTTCACTAATTGTAAAAAGGTTCAAGAACCAGAAAGAAAGAAAGAAAATGTCACAATTGTTTAAAATCAACATCCTTCCATATTCAGAAGTTCGGAAGTTGTAGGTCAAGTTAGAACAAAAACCCCTTATTAAAGGTAGGTTAATATCAATATATTTCTTTTTAAATTGAGATAAACTAAATAACTTTCTAATAATGATATATTTAACATTTTATGACTATAACTTGATCACATGTCTATGTTTAACAGAGAACATGTGTGGGAGCTTGCCAAGATTGGGAAGATTTTCAAGGGTCTAGTGTGGAATTCTTCCTTAAACACATTTCCAGAGTGGATTTTCCCGATAAGAGTTTTTAATTAAGTTTTTCTCATTTCCCAACAATTACCAAAAAACAAACGGGTGGTGGTTTCTTCCTTATTAACCATATATGCTTCCTCAAACTAACAAATGGGTAATGGTTTCTTTATTTACCATATTAACCTCTTCAAACTAACAAAGGATGGTAAAGGAAGGTATGTGATGATGTATGTTAATAATAATTGTTATATTTTACACATTCTGATTTAAATCATTAGTGATTATTATTATTATTTTTATTGAACATTAAATATATGGTAAGCCTATATTAATACTAATTAAAGTATAGGGATTACAAATTCTTATATATATATATATATATATATATATATTAAATATATATATATATATATATAATATATATATATATATATATATATATATATATATATATATATTATATATATATAATATATAATATATAATATATATATATATATATATATATATATATATATATATATATATATATATATATGCAATGGGAAATTTCCATTCCCCATACAAACAATGCATTCGATTTAAAAAAGAAAAACAACAACAACAAAGGGTCTGTTAATTGAGCAGTTTTATATGTACATTATTAGAGTGTAAGTAAAGGAATGAGTACCAAATACCGGTACACCCTTGTAAGAGAACTGAGGTCCATTTCCTCAATGTGTACTTATAGGAAAGACCGTTGGTAGAGATGAATGCTAAGTGTGTTACTAAGAGCATATTTTAAACTGTTAAAAGAATCCGAATCCACCAATAAGAACGGTTGATTTTAAATGTAATGATCGGAAAGTCCTTTAGAGGTCCGGCATCAGCCGCCGATAGAGGGAGATTCAAGCTTGTAACCTCGTCAAGAGGGAATCGGCATTTGTTTTGTATTCGTGCCTATTAAATAACCGGTTAAAAAGACTTATGGTATTATTTGTGATAAATTAATTTATATTAAACATTATTTGCTCATTGGCAATTGACATTCATTAGTGCCATATCTATCACTTGTTTAATTAACAATAAAGCCATCCCCCTTTCAATCACCCCTAATTAATTAAGTTGACTTTGAGTATCTCAGTCCATACTTTTTGTGACCCCAGAGTGACCGCTCTAAAACATTTTAAGAAGGGCCAATAAAATAAAGGAAAAAAGTAATTAACGCTGTGATAACTAATAAAAAGTGTGCAAATTCCGCCCATAAGTTCATAGTGAACGTTTTTTTTTCTATAAATATTATAAGTCTTGATACAGTGTGTGATAGCTCCGAAGAAATACCATTGACTTATTAAAACCAATCGTCATTCTATTGAAACACACAGGTTCTTTAAAAAAAATGAAATCATCTAACGTTGAACTATTAAACTAAAAGAAATAACAACACACACAAGAGAGGTACTTCGGTGTGCGGCGTTAGCTGTGAGACTGAGCTTCAAGCAACTCAACAACAGTATGGCAAGTCGCGAGACACTACATAAATCTCCGGAATGACCCATTGCGATAAAAAAAGAAGACAAATTCCTAAGAACCATCTGTAAAGTAACACAAACTGATAAAAGCATCGAAAAAAAATCTAATTTCAAACCTTTATCGCCCATGAGTAACAAAGCAATTAGGAATGCGCCTGTACACGCACTACTCCAAATAATCCTCGACCGCCACACTCAGAAATAAGCAGTTAATACCATCGACTGTCTTTAAATGCTTGCTCAACTGCTCGTAAGGAAGCACGTCTAAAAGTTACTCCCGAGATGAGAGGCGTAAATAAAGCTACACACCTCATCCCTCACGCTCATAAGATCACGATCATCATCCAACATCCTCAAATACAATGGTTATACCAAGTATCGCTATCTATGAGGTTGAATCGTTTACTTCGTCAAGTAGATAACCAATTCCCCGTCTATTTCAGAATAATCACTTTTCATTCCGCTCAATTTATAGCCAATTGATCAAAAACCAATCCTCCACTATAATTATGATTTGCCGTATTAATAAAATTAAGTCGTATACAGATTACGGCCCCAACTCGGTAAAACCTGGGAATATGTAAGGTATTTCTCTCGTTATTGAGAAGAATTCAAGTGTGCTCACGAATCTGTATTCTGACGATATGTTCCCGCCGTATTAGAGGGTGGGGAATGGCTAACAAAGTTTATTTGCGAAAAACGTGGCATCGTATAGATCCTGCCGTTTAACGCGCGAGGTAATCACGGAGAAAGACTATTTCGATATTTCCTAAACGGAACAACGCCGCTAATAGAGTAAACTTATAGGATTTGAAGAGGTATCAAAGTGTATCATCTTGCGGAATTTCGGCAATAAATAACAAAGATGGTCTCGCATACCCGGCCTTGTAATAGCGACAGTTTATTATTTCATATATGTAAACATTTCCTCCGCAAGAAGGATTGTAATAGTTCAGCGCGTGAAAATTTTCGATTGTAAAGACCTTGTGGTCTAAGGAAAATTGACATGTGTGGAAATCTGATGCTAAATGGGTAATTGTTATTTATTCAAGCTTTTTGTAAGTAAGTCTGTAATGAATGAAGACAGTTTTTATGCTATTTTATCTAGTACATCATTACCTTTATATGTCAGATTAGAAAATCTTTCGATTTTCGGAATTATTGTTATGTTTTAAATCCAGAGGTTCTGCTGTATGCAGTCAAACCTTAAAACAAAAACGCGATTTAAAATTATCGAAAAGAGCAGAAAAGATATGAATCAATTACTTTCAGTTCAAGATACCACGCGTGTAGTTGGGAGGAGCATCGTACTGAAGCTCTAAGGAAAAAAGAAAAAAAAAAAAAAAAAAAGTATGATGAGTTAGTGCCTTTAAAATACGGATAAAATTCCTACGGAACATTTCTGCCCAACCTTTTGATATTTTATCAAAATTTTGGCATCCTGCAAAACCCTTAATGTTTATAGGGAAGAAAATACAAGTAAAATTATATGTCTAATGAAGGCTGTGTGTTACGGAAGCATATTATCGATGGGCGAGCACCGCTTATAGATGAACCATATCGACTCTATTGAGCTTATGTCCATATAGAAATTCTAATGAACTAATTCATAAGTGCAATAAAAGAAAATACGTTCTCTTATGAACACGGGATTTTAAAAGTTCTACATAAACTGCGATTTTTTTATTTTCTTTTTTATTTATTTTAAAATTGAAGGGAAAGCCAATAAGCAATCTTTTCTTCGCACCAGGTTTATTTGCGCGAGAGAGAGGAAAGGAGTTCCGGCCACGACACGATAGAGTCGCGAAGCACAGGTGGTGAGGGCCCCTGGTGCCTGTATGTTCGTATAAAAGTAAATTAAAGATCAAAGTGAAAGGTTCATTATCAAATCTCGTATATACCAAGATATCATTGTAGAGGTTCTTAGCCTAATTGCTCATAGTAAGTATAAGATAAAATAACTTAATAACTAGGGAGTGGTGCTAAACATCTTTAGGTAGAAGACACTCGAAATCTATATAATGACGGTTTTATCATACTCTTTGCCAATGCATTCATAACTTTATAATGAATGGACATGTTAAAATGGGTAAAAGAAATATATTATTGTAGCATGTGTCTGATATATAGTGACCATTAGAAGGTATACCAAACTTAGTATCTTTTAATATAGCTGTGATTCTAAAATAGACAAGCAAATCAATATTAAAATTATATAAATCGAAATTAACAAAAATCTTTGGATATGAAAGCCTCTTTCATTATTAATTATAAACCGGAAGTGATTGGAATGTTTGACGATTCTATGGACGGAATTTAGTAGTGTTGAATGAGATCATGGCCCACTCGTTTACATATATATATCGCTATATATATATCTATATATATATATATATATATATAATATATATAATAATATATATATATATTATTTTATATAAGTATATATATATACTATATCATATATATATATATATTATGTTTCTCTCAAAAAATCTAAACTAATGGGTGCCGTGCACATTGAGAATAGAGAAGCATCTCTTGGCCATCTATATCGTTTCTATTATGAGGGAGAGTGTCTCTCGCGCAACAATTTTGAAGCTCTTCAATAACAGTTAAAGCTCTTAAATCTCCTTTGGTTTGGTCGTTAGGACAATTCATATAAGCCAAATCGGGTTCACAGTTAAACTAATTTGCACTCGAAATTCAAGTAATGAGGATTTAAGGACGTAAAAGAAGAGATATTGATTGTTTACGTTCTTTATCTCCCACTTGGTGCCAAAGTTGCTTGGGAGCTAAAGCTCTCAGAGTCGAATTAACAAATTTTCTCTCTCTCTTCTCTCTTCTCTGCTCTCTATCTCTCTCTCTCTCAGTCTCTCTCTCTCCTTCCTCTCCAACTCTCTCTCTCTTCTCTCTTCCTCGTCTTCTGCTATCTCTCATCTTCTCGTCTCTATGTATATGTCCCAAGTTCCATTTGTTTGTTCCATAAGGTGGAGAGCTTTCCTTCTGTTGTCAAGCTACAGTTTTTCTCGCTTGTCTTTATAGGGTTTTAAGTATGAATATATATATATATAATATTTAGATATATATTATATTATTATATTATATATATAATTATAGTATATATATATAATATATATTATATATATATATATGATATATTATATACTATATATATAAATTGCGTGGTGCGTGTTGCGTGTGCGTGTTGGCCGTGTGCGTGTGCTTGTGCGTGTGCGTGTGCGGTGTGCGTATTTCGCTTTACGGTGGAGAGCAAGGGAGGCAGTGCCTCTATATAATAACAGAATGCCGAAGGTTAGAGATAAAAGCGAAGGGAGAGGGTCGCTTCCTCGTTAACTTCTTCCTTCGATTACATATAAAGACAAAGTTATGCTGTATATCAGTGACTAAAATTAAAAAAAAAAAAAAATGTTTTAATTCCGCTTCATAAGTGACAGGACTGAGTTTTAAAAAATTTTGACTGACGTCAAAAATTTAGTATTTAGAGAAAAGCGATTCAAGCTGAGGCAACATTTGAACAATTTCTCATTTTGGGGAGGAGTCCACATTCTGAATTGCGAGAAAGCCCGAGAGAGGTTGCTTCGACTGATGTTAGATGAATATTCCTTAAAAATTGAGCAGCAAGAAAGGGCTGCCCAAATTTTAGATACATATGAGAGGAGTTAGAATTTCAAAATTGTGATATGTCAGAAATTTAAATGTATTAAATTTGGTCGTGTTTGAGAGTTTTTGTTTTAATGCAAGGGATGTTTTTTCGTCTAGGAGTTCTTTAATCATTGTTGGGAAACGAAGTATTTTGAGTTTTTTTCCAATTGCTCAACGAGTTACTTGAATCAACTTTTATATTATATAGAAGTAAAAATTCTATATATATATATTATATATATATAGTATATATATATATATATATAGTATATTATATTATATATATATATATATATATATATATTATATATATATATATATATATATATATATATAAATATATATATATATATATATATAAATATTATTATATTATAATATATATATATATAGATATAGTATATATATTATATATATATATATATATATATAGTATAAGTATATATATATATATATAGTATTATATATCTATATATATATATATATTCTATATATATTAGATGACGCTTCTCCATTCTAGGAAACGATTAATTTTGTTCTGTATATTTTTTTTTATTTTCTTTTTTTTGTTAATAGCAAGCAGGAAAGAATGTTTAGGAAATAAAATTGAATGGTAATGGAAATGTTTTCAAAATCCTAAACGATTTGCATAGTAATATATTTAGTTTA
>JABUQX010036611.1:0-10000 GCA_015478945.1 Trachelipus rathkii
GTCACTAGGAAAATTGCTTTTTTTAATCTGAATAATCTTTTCACCCTAGATTGAAACACGCATATTATCAATATTGCGTGTCACTTTAAATGGATGTATTTAATATTTCCTTTCAGAGTTACCCCACGCTACTGAAAAACTCACGTTTCGTAACAAAAATTTATGACTGTAATTATCCTATAAAACATTTTAATTCCTAAACGTTTATAAAACATATTTTGCGCGTCCAGAAGCTAGCTAAGAGTCCACTCCATGAATATTAGCACATTGAAATTTGAAGCTAACCCAGACTTGTAATGTTATACACAAAAAAAAAAAAAAAAAAAAAAGGGAATAAAAACAAAAAGTTTTTTTCCAATTTGTATTATAAGTTTGGTTGTGTTGGTCGTTCCAAAAAACGTCTTCGAAAAGCATCAGAACCTTTCAAATCGAAAGTTCAAACAAAATTTCTTCACTTTATAAAGTATAAAACATGAGAGAAAGACCTCAGTATCGAAAAACCACCTCTCTTCGAATACTACTAAAGAAAACATGACAGAAAAAATTATATATAATTGATTTATTTTATTATTATTTGATAATTATTATATTCTTGTAAAGCATTGGAAAGAATCTCAGTATTATTGTGATTGTTTTTTATAATTATATAGTGAATAATAATAATAATAATAATAATAATAAAATAATATAATAATAATAATAATAATATAATTAATAAATAATAATAATAATAATAATAATAATAATAATAATTAATAATAATAATAAGAAGAAGAAGAAGAAGAAGAAGAAGAAGAAGAAGAAGAAGAAGAAGAAGAAGAAGAAGAAGAAGAAGAAGAAGAAGAAGAAGAAGAAGAAGAAGAAGAAGAAAGAAGAAAGAAGAAGGAAAGGAAGAAGAATGAAGAAGAAGGAAGAAGAAGAAGAAGAAGAAGAAGAAGAGGAAGAAGAAGAAGAAGAAGAAGAAGAACACAGATAACAAAACCACTACAATAATATTACATTATTAAAATATTTTATTATTATTATTATTAATTATTAATTATTATTATTATTATTATTATTATTATTATTATTATTATTATTATTATTATTATTATTATTATTATTATTATTATTATTATTATTATTATTATTATTATTATTTATTATTATTATTATGATTATTATTATTATTATTATTATATTATTATTATTATTATTATTATTATTATTATATTATTATTATTATTATTATTATTATTATTTATATTATTATTATATTATTATTATTATTTATTTTATTTATATTATTTATTAGTTATTATATTAATTATTATTATTATTATTTTTAATTGATAGATTATATATTATATATTATTATTATTATTATTATATATTATTATTATTATTAATTATTATTAGTATTATTATTATTATTATATTGATTGTTATTAAAAAATAACTTTTTTTCTTTTTTTTGTACATATGGTGTTTTGTGTTGGATAACTTGTCTGTCCTGTAAGGCTTCTTTTTGTAAAAGATTTGTTGACAGGTAATATAATGTTAGAGCAACTCTAAGAGAGTAAACGTACTATGGCCATGGAAAGAGTTGCTATCCAAAAGTGTGTACATATTTATACAACGTTAAACTTTTATAGTTTTTAATATCGAAGAGAGAAGAGGAAACCAAGGGATCGTTAAGCTTTAAAATAAGGTGTAGTGTGGTATTGTGGTGTTGTTTATTTAGATTAGCCTAGTATATTACAAACTTCTTTTGGTAGCAGAGCGTATTATATTATATTATTATATTATTATTATTATTATGTATTATGATTATTATTATTATTATATATTAGTATTAATCTATATTGATTGTGATAAAAATAACTTTTTTCTTTTTTTGATACATATGTTTTTTGTGTTGAAGGTTATCTGTCCTTAATGCTTTTTTTTTTGGTAAAGATTTTGTTTGTACGGCAAGTAGTGTTAGATCAATTCTAAGAGAGTAAACGCTACTATTGGCCATGGAAAGGTTGCTATCAAAAGTTGTACTATACTTACAAACGTTAAACTTTTAATAGTTTTTAATATCGACAGAGAGAAGCAGCGAAACCAAGGATTGTAAGCTGTTTAATAAGTAAGTGTGTATTGTGGTGATGTTTATTAGATTAGCCTAAGTATATCGCATATTTTTGTGGTAGCAGAGCGTAGTTTCGCTACGCTCTTATTTTTTTGTGTGTGATTTTTGTCGGTGTAGAGATAGATGATTCGTCAAGTGTTAAGGGCAAACAAAAGGAGAGAATAGATGCTAAAGGAAGGAGATTATGTCCAGTGTTTAAAGGTGATAGTAGTGGAGCAAATAATTATGGTGTGGAATAAAAAAAAAAAAGAAAAAAGAATTGAGTTGTGGTACAAGTTGCCATGGAAAAAATTGTGAATGTCCAGGTGGTGAAGTTCTATGAGTCTGGGAGAAAAAGTGTTTGAAAGTATTTGTAATATTAATCTGGATAATTTAGGAAAGGATGAAGGTATGAAAAAGGTGTTTTAGAAGAATTGGATAAAAGATTGGTAAAGAGAAATAGCGTGACTGGTATGATAAGATAATGGAATTTTTTTTTATATTAAATGAGTAGAAAAAGAAAGCATGAGAGAATATGTAAACAGGTATGAGGTGATTGAAAGTAAATGTAAGATGACTGGTAGAGTTGATTTAGGAGAAGATATGAGATGTGTACATTTACTGGAAGGAGCAAATCTGGATACTAATCAGAGACAGATGGTGTTAGCTTATTGTGGAAAGGATGCTTGGGTGTTTCAAAACTTTAAGGATGGTTTAGTAAATGTGTGTGAGGGGCTTAAGATTAAATGCAGCAGAAAGAAGTGGGTGGTGGACAAAAGGAAGAGGAGTGAATGTAGCTCATGAATTAAGAATTAATGGGAAGAAAAAATTTAGGGAGGTGATAAGATGAATGTTATGTCGTTCGATATACCATTTTGCGGCGCTCAATGTCCCAAGAGAGGGCAGTATAAAAGGAGAGAGGAAGTAGTAGGTGATTTTGATTTGAGAGAACAGGTAGGAAGTATGAGAGGGTATGGAAGAAGATGGGTAAATAGAGAGACAGATATTCCAGTTGTTTTTAGTGAAAATGTAATGAGAGAAGAGATCAGATGAATATATGCGATTGTGGATAGTGGATGGCAGAAAAATGTGATAGGTGAAAAGTGACTAGGCTTATTTGTAGGTAATATGATTGAAAGGGACATAAATGACCTGAAAGAACCTACGATATGAATAAATGGGAAAATATGTATTTGGTGATTCTATATATCAGGCAGTTAAAAGATTGAAAATACCGTGTTATGTACTTAGGTAAGGAATAGAAGATTTTTTTATAACGAATGTGGTGAAAGGGAATCGTTAAAAAGAATGGATGCTAGTATATATCTGATGAAAGATGAATTGAATATAGGTGTTTTTAATAATATGAAAGTTAGGTGTAATGTGAATGAAAGGGGGCACATGAAGATCGGTTTACGAAAAGGTTGAGTAGAAGTGGTTAGGTGGTACAAAAGAACATTTTTTAAATGAGAATAGAGGAAATGTAGTACATAGGTTACTATTAAAATTTTGACATCCAGGTAAAGAAAGGTTGTGGGAATTAGTTAGAGATGCTTATAGGGATGAAATTGATAGTGAAGAATGGAAGAAAATAAGAAGTGTAGAAAATGTTAGAGAAAAATGTGATACTTGCATTAGGTATAGGAAGACCCCTAATAGACCCGTAGTGGGTTTCCCTTTGGTAAAGGCTTTCAATGAGACAGTAGCAATGGATTTAGATGAGATAGAAGGACATAGATTTCTGGTTATGATTGATTTAGGGACTAGGCATTGTCAGGCTTGTTGGATTAAAAATAAAGAACCTAAAGAAATAGTGGAGAAAGTGTTAGAAAAATGGATTAGCATATTTGGTGCACCCGAAAGAATCTTGAGTGACAATGGGTTAGAATTTCAGAATGAGGAAATGAAAGGTTTGTATGAAAAATTTAGTATGATTCAATGGGCAACTGCAGCTGAGTCCTAGGAGTAATGATCATTGTGAAAAGATGGTATGATTGTTGAAAGATACTATGAGAAAAATGAAAGATGAGGGTGTTAGTAAGAATGTGAGCTTTTATTTGATCTGTAGAAGCAAAAAATGGGTTATTAGATAGGAATGGGTATTCCCCTAATGTTAGTTTTCGAGAAGAATGTTAGGTTACCTAATAATACAACTGAGGAAGATCGGTAGTTTGGGCGTTATAGGTATAGAGGGTGAAATTTTAAGTAAACATTTATATGAAATAAAAAAAAGGAGAGATTAATACATATACAGCAGGAATCTGAGGATAGGATAAAGAGAGTAATGGAGAGGAAGTTAAGAGAGCATAATGTTGGATTAGCTGAAGCAGGTGAGAAAGTGTATTATAAAAGAGATGTAGATAAACAGGGAGGGATGGAAAACTATTATAGTTAATCATGGGGGGGGAGGGGGACTTTAAGGGATGTAGAAAGGTACATATTACTAGTATACCAGGGTTACGTCAGAATAAGAATGATATTGGTGATAAAGAGAAAGATTGTGAAGCATGAGGAGAAATAGAGACAGAAGAGTTAAAAATAGTTCGAGTCTCTATAATAAATGAAGAAGAGGAGAGGAGAGATCAAAGGAAACAGCAGGAGATTATGACAAAAAATAAAGATTGGAAGAAGATAGAGATGTAAGAATAAAGAGAAGGAGAATGTATGGATGTGAAAGTGTTAAGTAGAGCAGTTAATAAGAAGAAATGTAGTGAGTTAAAATATACAAAATGTGGCTAGTGGTGAGTGTAGCCGGATTGATTTTAAAGATTATAAAGAGAGAGGATCAAGAGGAGGTGTGGTTGGGCAATTGGGATGATGAATATTCGTGTATGGGCTAATGAAAATCCGCATGCAATTCGTCAGCATAACTTTCAGCACGAATTTCAATGCAATGTGTGACTGGGGATATTAAACGACGCCTTAATTGGTCTGCATTTTCTCCCAAGTCATGTGAATGCAGACACATTTCTCAACTTCTCGAATTATGACTTCACCGGTGTGTTAGACAATTTTCCTTTACACCAGAGGTTGAATTCATGGTTTCAATTAGATGGCTGTCCTGCTCACTATGTGGGAGGCCCCCGACAATGGCATAATCGTCATTTTGCAGGACAAGAAATTGGCCGTGGTGGACCTATATCGTCGGCCAGCGCTTTCACCTGACCTAACACTGTTAGATTTCTTTGCTTGGAATGATTTGAAACAGGTGGTGTATGGAACACCTGTTGATAACCTTCAAACGTTATAGGCAATAATACGTCAAGCCAGCAGAAAGAGGTAACCTGAACAGTGTGTAAGCTACACATTCTGTTGTTGAGAGATGCATTGCTTTGTCTTCAGTGTAGAGGCTATCAATTCGAACAATATTTATAACTTCTGTGAGTATACCCATACTACTACTACTATTGCTAATGCCAATAATAATGAATTTTTTTTTTGAGTGGATGTGCAGGACGTCCACTAACACAGACAAGAATTTGCGTTAGTAACATCCGGGTGTTAGTAAAAACTAACGTACAGGCCGAAACCCTAACCGGAACCGAAAGAGAACAAGGCTGAGATGGTCTAGATCTTTATACACAATGTTCAGTTCCCAGCAGGGGTGAAGTGCAAAAACGCGCACATACGAAAGTAAGATGGATTCGGTATAAAAGATGTGGCTGAAGGTTTATACTCTGAGAGGGTTAGTGATAGCACGTTTTTAGGGAAGAAACTTTGTTCTCAGGTCGGTGATCGAGATGTATCCACACGCAATCCACAAAGAGAAGTCATGACGCTGTTCGAGCAGGACATCTGGGGGTGAGCGAAGAATGAACAGGTCGGGGGAAGCACCTGCGGACATAAGAAATCCATGGGTGAGATTGATAATGATCCAGACGCAATCAAGCCAGGACCCACCTGCCAGTAGCGCGGCGATCCTACTAGATGAAGACAGGCTCATGCATGGTTTGGTGCCACAAGAATCCTCACTCGGCTACAAACCTTAGTGGTAACCTAGTTATTTATTATTATTATAGTTTATTATTTTATATTAAATCATATTTTAATTTATTTATTTTATTCTCCTTATTCGTTTATGCGGAATTTATAATATAATTGTTATTTGCGTTATTTTCCTTGTAGTTTCAAACTTTTAACTCGTTATATTATTTTTAATAGTTACTTATATTTTAATCTTTTTATCAAAGTTAATTTTATTGCGTTCTTTATTTTATTTATCTTATTTTTTATGGCTCGTGACTCAATTCTACTTTATTTTACTAATATGTTTTTTCCAATTTAGTTTTTTTTTTCTTTCGTAGATATTCCCTTTATTAAAGATTATTACATTGAGTCCTCTTCAACATTTTTAATAAAACGAATTCTTTTAAATTATTCTTCTGATGAAATATTATTATTGTTTCTTCTGTTGTTAATTACGAAATAGTTTACTAAATCCTTCAATTCCAAATCATCCAAAATATATTTGTTGCTAAACTTCGAGTTGAGTTATAATCAAGAAAATTAACTGTTGATCCTGATTTTAAGAATAATTAGTTGACTTGTCCAGGAAGACACAGTATAACTATGAGGAAGATCTATTAATTCACCTAACGATGACTATTACGAAAAATAAATTAAGTTTCAACTTACAACTCATATCAATTCGTATCTCCACTTCAATTCAATCTTTTATTTAAATAAAACACTTCGAGAAATGATAATATTTAATATACAATTCGTTTTATTTTTAAACTTACTTCCAAATTCGTTAAATATTAATTTCGCAATTAAAAAGTACGTTTATATTTATTTACAATTTTAAACGAAAGTTTCACAAACAATAACTCATATTTACAAATAAATTCCGTCAATAAATGTCATTAATACTTTTAAAGTTTACAATATCGTTTTCCAATAACGTATCTTAAATATATATTATAATATCATATATAACTAGGTAGTATAATATATACTTTTTATTATATAGTATATAAGTATATATATATTACTAGTATATATATATATATTATATCTATATATATATACATAATGATGAATTATAGTGTGGTAAATACTGTTGGGGCAAAAATCCTTTCAATATTTCTTATCTGCGAAAATTTCTGCTTTCACATAAAATGTATATAAAGAAGACTAGCTATAAAAAGGGGAAGTTTATTAAGTAATTCAGAGACAATCAACAGACTTGTTCAGGCCTTCACATGACTTTAAAAGTATCATTAATAGCTTAATTAATGCCTAAAAACTAAAAACCTTATGGTTACGATAATCGTATCAATCAAGAGAACCTTCTAGACTTACCGAATTTGAATTTGACGTAAAAGTATCACAACATTTACTAGACACATCTTACCTTCCGGAAAAATACAGGGCATGTAATGGGGATATTATGGTAGAAATTATGAAAGAGGGTAGTATCCAGCAATTGCAAAGGCCACTGTAATTTAATCTTTTTAAGCGAGTCTATAACAGTTTGGAGAGGTAACAGATGACTGGAAAACAGCATTTGTTCTGTGGCCTATTTATAAGAAAGCGTATTTAATGGAAGATTTGGGATAATTATAGGCCAGTTAAGCTTAACATCTTCTGGTTGTAAGGTTCTGGAAAAGTTTTACTGAAGGTCATATAGAGAAATATTTAGCAAGAAATAAAACATTCAAAGGTTAACAAGGTATTGTATGACTCCCATGCAGCACGGTTTCAGAAAGGGTGGTCATGTCCAGACAAACCTTTATATATTTATGAGAATGGCACTTACTCGACTGCATTGATCCGAGGAGACCAATTTTATATTGTATAGTTAGACTTTAGTAAAGCTTTTGAAAAGGTTATCAATAAGGCTGATGAAGAAGTTATTTGCAATGTGGTATAGGTGAGTGGTACAGTGGTTGGGAATTAAAGGTGGTTGCGAAATAAAAAACGGTGTGTACAACTAAAAGGCAATGATGTTATGGGGAAATAGTGAAGAGTTGGTGTCCAGCAGGGTTCAGTGCTGGGGCCAACTATTGTTCCTCAATATATAAATGATTTAGACCAGGGACTTAAATGCCCACGGTTTCTAAGTTTGCAGATGAAACTAAAGTGGCCCACCTCAGCTAGCAATAGTGAAAGATGCATAAAGATTCAAAAATGATCTTTAATAACTTCTTGGGTTGGGCAGATAAGTGGCAAATGAAGTTTAAAAGGTAAAAGTGTAAGGTTCTTCACCTAGGTTTACTCAATATAAAAGTTTTAAACTACGACTAAATGAATGGGATTGGCTAGAGTCTGTGGAACCAAGAAAAGATTTAGGTGTGATTATTAGCAGTAATTTGAAAGTATACTATCAGTGTTTGGAAGCTAGGAAATAAGCTAAAGATGTTGGGCATAAGTAAAGTCGCAATGATGTTTACAGAGCAAGAAGGTAATGAAGTAAACTGTATATAGCTATGTTAGGCAGTAATAGAGTATTGTGCACAGTTTGGGCCCTTAATTTTAAAGAAAGACTTAGATATGCTAAGAGAGTGCCACATAGAGCAACCAGGATAATTTCTGGGTTTGAGGGTAAGAGCTATGAGGAGAGGCTGAAGTGAGTTAGGAATGTTTTCTGTAGAAGGGATTTCTCAGAGGGGACGATACAAGTCTACTCGCATTTTATTTAATCTACTGATAATACGGAGAGCAATCAAATTTTCATCAAGTACTAGAGCATGGACAGGTGACAAGAGGGCATAATAAGAAAATTAAGAAGAAAGCATGCATCTTGATATAAGAAAGTTAAATTTTGGAATGCTTTGCCACAGGAGGTTGTTGAGCTGCGTTTCCGAAGCCCGACTGCAGCCGGGCGGGCACACAGGCGCAAGTATGCATAGTTTCCCCTAGCCGTTTGCAGCACTTCTAGTCAAGTCAGGCGCCCGTTTGTTATAATCCCGATTTCGGGAATTAGAACAACGGCGGGCTGCGGAAGGATACTTTGTTTACAAACAAATTTCTTTACTAAACATGTGTCGAGATTGTGGTAAAAGTTTCTTAAATATTTTTAGTTTTTTATTTTAAGGATACTAATATATCGTTATCATTTTCATGAAAAATCTACATTAATAGTATAATAAGATAAGTATTGTTTAAATTGTCAGCTGATCCGACGGGCCGCGCTCGGCGTTTCCAGGTACTCTAAATTTCCCGTTCTCTGATTGGTTGAATGTAAATTTTTCAATGAAAGCGTTTCAGTGATTTTGCACAAGGGCTGTTACTCTGGGCTTCGGGAAACGCAGCTATATAATAAACAAAGGATTAATGTCATAGTTCCACAATTAGAACGTAATTTATGGAATAGTTGATCTTGAAAATATTTCCTGGCTTCTAATCCAAAACAATAATTAATTTTAATGAATTCTTTCTGGGCCGAAAATCTAAAAATTTTAGCATCTCGATAGATTCTAGCAACATGGCTTCATTCAAATTCTCTAGGTACCTTTCACTTTCATGAACGCAAAATGCGTATAGGCCGAATTTTATGATGACTTTTTTTTATTATTATTTCTAACATAATTGTTACTCTAAAAAGATTCTACATAATATGATCTACAATCAAACTCTATATGGTAAGTTTCATCCTCGACTATATATTATAAAATGAAATAGGTCAGAATAGCACATATTAGGCCCTGTTGTTTAACTTCTCAAAATTCACAAAGCCAATGAAACTAGATGGTTAACCTAAATAAGGTTACTAACTATTCTTGCTCTCATGGCTTGGTTCTCAGAATATTTAAACAAAAGAATCTAATGACTTACATAGCCTTTAGAAAGCCTATTTAATGTCTAAAAATGAATTCCAGAGTTTCCCCAAACGGGCACTTTACATAACAATAGGCTAAGCTGAAATGATAAAATATATTAATATATATATATACGCAA
>JABUQX010036611.1:15000-23781 GCA_015478945.1 Trachelipus rathkii
ATAGACCTATCTTGGAAGTATTTATACTTGCTCTTTTCCATAATATCTGGCCGAATGGTGCAGCTGAAAGCATGTGAAACGAACCCAAAATACTAAATCACTACTTAAATAACAGTTCATCTATTTATACTATTAAATTCTTTCAACTTCTGAGTTCCCCGATCAATATCTTATCTCTGTTCCTTGTTTTTTCTCTTCGAGTCTTCACAAGAACGGCAGGAAATAGAGCTCGTGGCAAGGATAATTCTTTCTTGTAAGAAGTGTAAGTCTTATTTTCCTTTCATTTGATAAAAGTTTATAAACCTTTCTATTGTCCTGCTATTTATTTGACTTAGGAGTGATGCACACCGGAATTAATTTCCTTCGTCATAAATGTACTGCAGATTATGGTTCTTATATTTTATCTCAGATTCATTGAAAATAAATTCTCCTTATGGTATTACTGAAAATATTACCACGAGGAAAATGCAATAGGCTTTTTTGAATATCTTCTGAGCTCTCTGGTAGGTTATCTTCAAATTTAGGAAAACGCTTTAGGCTTATCCTTCCATACTGTCTCATGCCTTCATCGTTTATGCTCTTGACCCAATTCTTTTAATATTTTAATTATTAAAGTCTGAAACACATTTTTCTTCTTTAATCCTTTCTGACTTTGATCAATGCATATTCGAATACCATTTATTCGGAAGTTACCCATTTTGATACAAGTTGGTTTTCATTTTCCAAAGGTTTGGCTTGTTTCAAATAGACCTCTGATACTGATAGTATTTTTTCTATTCTTAACATAATTCAAAATAATAGAGCTCGTTGTTAAAAATAATCTGAAAGAAAAAAAAGCTGTAAATTAAAAAAAAAAATGAAATTATTACCATTTATGCAAGCTAGAAAACAACCGAATTTGACGGAACATTGCTGGTGGCACCCAAGTTTAGTAATAACATTGATTCTTTTCATCAAACACTTTGACACGGATTTCGGAAAGAGATTTGGAACCTGAAACAACATCATATTACAATTATTACTTCTAATACAGTGTTTTGTTCATTAATTCATATTAAATTTAAAATTTAATTAACGTTGAAAAAAGAAACAAAATAATTGTTTCGTTTCCAAATTTTAAAGTTAATAAAACATAACATTAAATAATATGAAAATTAATAAAATAAAATGAACATAAAAAATTTGGATATAATAATAAAATAATAACAATCTAAATATATATATAATTACTTGATAATTAATAAACATTATAAGCGACCATATTTCAAAAAGGTAGCTTTTCATTCGAGCCCCTATTGTTTTTGTTGAAAAATTTTTAGTAATTGATCGTCTCGCATTATATTTATTAATTAATATCTTGTAATTTATTTTATTACATTAACTTTATTAGTCTACTTTTTACAATTTTATCTCATTGATAGATTCTATTAATTTACATTATATTTCAAAAAGGTAGTTTTTCAGTTATTTGGGAAAATTTTATTAATTATCTACTTAATTCAGAGTGTTTTGGCAAGAACATATATTATTATTATATTATTATATTATTATTATGATTATTATTTATTATTATTAATAATATCATTATTATATTAATTATGTATTTATTATTATTATTATTTTATTATTTATGTCATTATTATTATTATTATTATTATTATATTTAATTCATCTATTATTAATTATTATATATTATTATTATTACTATTATTATTATTATTATTATTATTCATTATTATTATGTATTATTATTACTATGCTTATCTTATTATATTATTATGAATATATTATTATTATTATTAATTATTATTATTATTTTATATTATTATTATGTATTATCGTTTAATTATTATTATTATTATTATTATATTATGATTATTATTATTATTATTCCGATTAATTCATAGTATTATTATTATTATTATTTATATTATTATATTTTTATTATTATTATATTATTATTATTATTAATTATATTAATTGTATTAATTTTTATATTTCATTATTATTAAAATTGCGTCCATTACTTTTTTTTGAATACTATGTGCTTATAATTTTTATTTATTGTTATAATCATAATTACTTTTATTAAAACTATAATATACTTTATATAATATATATAGTATATTATATATAAGTATATATTATATATATATATATATATATAATATATATATTATATATACTTATAATAATTATAATATATATTATATATAGCTATATATATATATAATATATATATATATATATATATAATCTTATTCTATATCGAAATATTTAGATAATCTATTAATATGTACATTAAACAAAAGCTACTATATCATATATTATATATATGATATATATATATATAATATACTATTATATATATATATATAATATATATATATATATATATATATATATATATATTTATATATATATTTTATTTCTATTTTTTTTAACACAACCTCTGATATAATAGCACTAAAAACCGCACTAATTTTGCCATTATTACCCGGCATTATACTTTTGTGTGACGCTTATAATGCCTAGTAGTTCAATAATTTGACTTATACACGCCAGATTCATATGTATCATATTTAAAAACCGTATATGCCATGATCATTGAAAGCATCACGTTTATCACTTTCAAACATCATCCCAGTATACTCTGAATACATCTATCCGGACATATCAAAACATAAAAGACAACTGAACTGAACCACTTGTCTCTTTTCCACCACAATATCAGAAGCCTAAAACAACATCACAATACTTTCCTGGACTATATAAGTTACCAAAATATCTAGCCGAAACATTTCTGAAGGAAAATAACAACGGGTTATGTCCAATCCCAGGATGTAACGAAACACATGCAGTTCGATCAAACAAACGTGGTGAGAGCGTTTCACTTTACTTAAAAAAAATGACATCTGTACATCCCATGAAGTCATAGTTTCACTTGTTAACACACATAAAGAAGCATTAGCAATTCGCGTAAAATTAAATCAACTCAACTAATTTTAATGGGAGTTTATCGAACCCAAAATTCATTTCAAACAGAGTTCATAAATGCTCTCAAAGACATTATCCAAACACACTTTCTTAACTCTAAAGTAATAATTGTGGATGATTTCAACATTGATCTATCCAACGAGAACACTGCAAATCGGGCAAACTCTCTCTCAAACTTAATGATATCAAATGATTTCGCCAATTGCATAACGCTACCAACATTCCAAACAACTTCGAAAGCAGATGTCCGTCCTTAAAATAGATCATATCTGGGGAAACCTAAATTGGAACGTTAAAACCATCATAATAAAGAGTAATATGTCCGGTCATTTTCCATGTCTTGCAAAATTTGCCATAAAAATTTCAAAATTTCACCACTGTAAAATGCAGACTAGATGGTGAATATCAAAGACAAAAATCGATTAAATGAAATTGGACTTTCCGATTTCACATACAGCGCAGAACATCTGACGATCAGCGAAATTCTACGCTTTCGCTAAAACATTTTTATAATAAATGCTATGAACGAATCATTCCCCATTATACGAAAAAATTTTTGCTTTAAAAAGAATTCCAAAACCCATGGACTACACGCAGCCTCTGCCTAAACTCGTATCGGCCAAAACACCCTTACCGAATCTATTTAAAAGGAAAAACTATTCCATGTCCAAGTGTACACACTAATGTAGCAACAAACTGAATTGCCAGTTTTTATTAATGCAAAGAGAACAGAAAACACAATTTATAAGCACAATTTATGAAAGAACTGAATATTAAAAGTAAGGTAAATGTATGTAAACAAATCTTGAGAGACAAAGCCCCTCTCATCAGTTTCATTTCCTTGATATATATATATAATACTCACGCTGGGATGGCATGGAGTGTCTAGTATCTCAGATATATAGATATAAATGCCGAGACCTCGGTCGCTACGCGTGAGAGAAAGACAGAGCTGATCGCCGGCAAGGTCGGTGTGACCGATGAAACGCTCGAGAGGTGAGAGACACCTGTTTGATTTCACATTATCTTTTTCCCAAACAATCGATTCTCAAACCTCTGCTGATACATAGTAGCCACCCTTTAATAACACTTTTTCAATGGATCAATGTTCCGCTAACGCAAGAGTGCTGAGAGGTGAATTTCTAGTGTCAAGTAATGTGTGAGTGTGTGGTGCTGAAAAGTACCACGTATACTCGTCTCTCCATTTAAAAAGGGTATCTTGTAGTCGCTACGAATTCCGGCGTACCGTCATCGATCGTCCTCGCTCTCTCTGCTCCAGTCGTTCATCCGACTTAGAGCTATACGCCATATGCACAATTTATGGAACCATCATATTTGGCAAAACTCCCCTTAATTTTATATGAGATGAGAGATAATATATATGTTCCACTGAATTATTGTGCAATATTTGAACCACATACTTCCTAAAGCTCAGAGTTCGACAATAGTTGGACTGCATAGAAAGTTCGCGCGCTCCCTGTCTGATGCCCACTCTTCAATTTTCCCTAAGCCAAAAAACGCAATTTACACTAAGATAATAGAAAATAAAGACTACGTGACCGCCTGAGTATACTTTCACAATTATAAGGCTGCTGAGTTTGACCCATAGCGTTGGGCAGTCTAAGTTGATCTACTATCGGCACCTAGCCCACAGAGTAAAGATTGAAGAAATATGGGCGCGAGTGCTGTCTGCGAGGAGAACCGTAAATATCGACTGAATCAATGGAATTTGAATAGGTCCTAGGCTTAATAGGGGCACCATACCACTACAAATACCCTCAAAAGATTTCGAAGCATGTGAATCAGTCAGAAGTCCTTCCTGTAACCGCCATGCATTGTCTTTCTACACAACACGCTCGATACTGGCCGTACCACGAGGGGGTTCGCGGATTCGGGGCCGGTACGTCCATCACGTGGCGGTATGCAATGATACTCGTAGTCAGCCAACCGGGGGCCAAATCATCAGAATCTTTGGGACGCATTGTGCTGCTAAACAATTTATTCTATATATAGTTACGATGATAGACCTAGCTGCCTTCAACTCGTCATGGACGTTTTTTCCCCAGTCTCATTGCTGTATGGTTGAATCAGTAATACACATGACAAAATGGCAGACAGTGACTCGTATCTCAGCTTAAGCAGACTAGACACCTTACTAAGGCCAAAAATAATGTGCGAAATGGATAATAGCGTAATGACGTCCCTATCTCTAAATTTTAAATAAAACAGTTATTATTAACCTTACCTTTAGCAAACAAATTAATTGCACGCATCTTTCTGGGAGTTGTTATAGGTTATAGATATATATATATAGAGTGTCTTCAGAAACAGTCAGTGCAGTATTAACATGATCACCCACCTTCGTGAATGGACACATATCATCCTGCTAACTTTTATAAATAGCTTTGGAGTTCACCGCATATTGCCAATAAAGGTTGCAATAAGTACTCTCGGTGTACCCACCTCCATTCTTAAAAAGATTAACTATGCATTGATACACCCCATTATACCTCATCGTAGTACTGTGTACCTGTTTATACGGAACCACAAGTTAACTTAGAAATCCCTATCCGTGTAATTGCTATTTCAAAGCCATTTATTCCGCCCTCATTAGCCAATACCAAGAGACTTTTGCCCAGCCTGTACACAAACGCCTTGTTCAAAAAACATAAAGATATTGCAATTTAAGATTAACTCAATATATCAGTCCTAAAAAAAGATGCATAAAATTAGCACCTTATCTACAGGTGAACCAAATAACAATGCCTGCGATTTCCTTGATAGCCAATATATTTATTCTCAAAAACAGAGCAGGCGCGCGACGTGTCAAATCGAATTAATTTTTTACGCACAGAATGAATATGCCTTAACCTCTCCCTTCTGTAGAACTGAAAAATGCCACTCAATGGGTCAGCTACAAAGCAGCTAAACACTTACAACTAAATGCCAACAAGACATGAAAACCAAAAACTCTACTTTTTTATTTGCAAAAAAAGAAAAACTTTCATGTAAATAAAATATTAATAAATAATAACTATAATCTAATATTATTTATTATCTATTATTATTATTATTTATTTTATTATTATTATGTATATATTTATTTTGATTATAGTTATTTTATTATTTATTATATTTATATATTATTATCTATATTATTAATTATTATTTATATTTATTACCATATCTTATTATTATTATTTTTATGATTATTATTTTAATTATTATATTATTGTTAGCATTCATAACCTTATATTATTATTATTATTTTATAATATATATTATTATTATTTATATATATTATATACAATTATCTATTATATTATTATTATTTTATATTATTTTAATAGATGCTTATCAATTTTTACCTTGTCCAATCGTTCATTATTTATTTTAGAAATTTCTATAATAAGCCTTTTGTATTTGATATTAAGCTTTTACTTTTAGCCTTGCCAGATTCACGAATGTTTTCTTCTGCTTGTCGCCATTTAATTTTTCTTTAAAAATTATTCTAGAAGTATAAGTTACAAATAAAGTAATGAGGCATATTATTATATTATTATGTTCTTGAGCACATGACCGGGCTTTCGTCCGCCAATCCCGAGTTCTTCAGCTGCGGATTCGGCCGATGCTAAACAATAATTGCCTAGACAGAAGAATTGCCTTTTGGTTGTATTACAAGGATTTAGGATTATAAAATTTTACAGGTATAGAATTTCTCTATATATGTAATTCTAAAGATATAGAAGTATGTTAAACTTTAGTGTTACCTCATCTGCGTTAAAGTGGGGTCGCTGGCAACATGTTTACCGTCTAAGCCAGCCGGTCTATATAACCTCCCGGTGTACGTGGGTCCGAATATAACTGGATAGCCCTGCAACTCAGCTCGAATGCAGCGCGGCTCAGCGGTATGGCGCCGCTCTAGAATGATGGAAGATGCGAAGAGGACTAGAGGGTGCCCTGCTTGATTTCATGGCGAGAAATGATTTGGTGGTTTTTGTGTTCCGTGAATTCTGTGTCAAGAAAGTATTTGAGAGATTGGTGGAGGGTTCTTGCCAGAGTGTGTAAAAGGGTTGGGTTTGAAAGCTCTAAATAAAGAAGATGGAAAGGTAAAGTGATACTGAGATTTCCGCTCGACCAATTTCAGCTGAATTAAGGTTCCACGGCTGGAGCCCATGGTTCGATTGAGTGAACAATGCCCATGAACAAGAAGTTGAGTTTATATTTGGATAATCTGTATCATAAATAGGTTAACGATGATGCCAGAGTGCAGTGGCGAATAAGTTGTGAATGGGCTAGGAAATAGGATCTGATGCTTTATTCATTGATGTGCTAGACTGATAACTTGAGGGGACGTCACGTATGCCGGTTTGAGCGAGCTCCTGTTGGCTAATTATTATGCAGGGAGAATATGTTGTTCCTGTGTGTTAATTTATAGTACTAAAATTAACATTTTTGAAATAAGAGTTGTAGCTGTAAGATGCAATGTGTTCACAGATGTTCAATCTTTTGGGGTGTGTTAGGTGTTCAGCAGAACAATTGCCTTCAATCGATGAGAAATGACACACTATTAGGGAGTTGTGCAATCCTCTCTCGAATTGCGACGATCGCTTCACTTCAATCTTATGACGTTCTCAATCGTATAGTGAGTCATTATGCGAAGACAGACCCGTATAGTTGTGCCGCGAACTCCGTTGATACTGTAGACGAATCACAGGCTACTTCTCTGAATGGATAGTCTTTGGCCTTCATCATAGCGGTCCGCGGATAAGCCAATTTCACGTTAACAGCTTGGATGTGATAACTTGCCTCTCGCTCCCCTAATCAGTTAAGTGGTAAATATCAGCGCACTCTCAGATCTCTGCCTAGCGCACTTAACGTAGCTTATGGAAGACAGTGTCGCAGTCCAAGAAGATCTAGATAGATGTGATCTGTACCTAATATCTTACGCGATCGCTCGCTCGCTTCACGCTCGATCGTATCACCGCCGACCGCTCTCGCAACGTCTCTCGCGCAGCAGATATATAACAGAATGCCGATTGCGAGGAATGTGTAGTCTGGCAGAGGGCCGAGAGCACAGAAAGAATGATCAATAACAGCCCGAACAAATAACTAAATTTTGTGAGGCGGTTAAGGTTGTGGCCCCGAGGGCAGCGAATGCAACCCACATTGAAGAGATACCACAGTGAGGCGTAACATCACAGTTAGAAACACACAGGGTGGGTGTGTGACTGCGACGTTAGCTCTTCACCTAATTGGTTTACCGGGACGATAAAGGGCGACTTACTTATCGCTTGCGTCATGTTTTCGACGGACTGCTTCGGTGTATTGCCTAAGCTGCCTTACCCCCAATCTGTTGCGAAGGAGTTAGATGCATAATATACCTATATAGTAAATTATATATATTAGTATAATAGCTAACTAATAGCACGCGTCAGATCCTATAGTTCTGTATATTTATTACTATTACTATATTAACTATATAGCACATATCATACGTGTATAGTATGAGTGATAGCAGGTATATATACTATATACATGGCCGGCCTAATATCAGCAAAAATGTTTAGGGGTAGGGGTCCAAAATTATTATAATACCTAAATATATAGCATAGTTAATAAGTATATAGACATATGATATTTAGTATAGATAGTATATATATATATATATATATATACTATATATAGTATATTAATACGTATATATAACTTATAATTCAGCATCAGATAAAGCTATATAGTATATATATTACTATATAGTACAGTTCAACTGTTTCAAGGTCC
>JABUQX010036612.1:0-18317 GCA_015478945.1 Trachelipus rathkii
CTGAAAACAGGTTCATTTTTTTCATGATCGTCTACTATCATTCGGCTACTACCATCACCACTTCTTTGGAAATACGAATCTTCAAAAGTGTTAATTCTGATTTCTAAGTGGGTCAGATTCGGAAAGGCTTCGACGAATTTACTATCTAATAAGCCGCAATTAGGATTTGATTCTTTAAATCTCTCTATTTTGTCGTAGCACAATCTCAAAACACGCACATTTGGAAATCGGAATGGAGAAAGGGTATCGACGCTTTCGTTTCTTCGAAGGATAACGTTAAATTGACAAACGTTTGGTAGATTCAATTCCAGGAAACTATCAATCTTTCTAATATTTCTTCGTAATCTGTTTCTAAAAATTTTGGTGTCCCAAGATTCGATTATTTTCTGCTCAATTTCTCTTCGCCATGATCCATGTCTGTGTAACCTACACTCAGGTCGAACCCCCGCGAACCCCTTGAAAGTCCACAGTTGAAAGAGCGTCATTACCGCGCAAAGCCCTTTACACGCGAGACAGAACGGGATTTTAATTAGGTTTCTTTCTACATCTTTTGTGCGAGCTCTACAAAAATTATCACTCATTACTCTTAGGGGATCACCGAATGTTATTTTATTTTTGGAAGACCCTAGCGTTTCGTGTTCTTTCCCCCCTTGTCGATCTTCGAACGGTGGTGGAGGACCTTCGCTGATATCCCATTCAATTATTCTTCTATTTTCGATTTCAATCACTAAGATTAAATTAGTTAGTTTTTTGCCAAAACAATTATCGCATTCGCGCGATTGATCTGTCATAACATAGCCGTAGTCGGGAAATATTTCTTCTTCCGCTGAGAAACTGAAAATCAATTCTAACGCTTTCACTCCAGTCTTTGCGGCTAGTAGTCGTACACGATCGCTATCAACAACTGTAGATGGGTGTTTATGGTTTAAACGCACTCCGATTTTTTGTAAGTTAAACAATGATGAGACTTCCATAATTTCCTCGATGTTGTTATGATCAACTATTATTGAGGTTAATTTCTTTAATGGAGGAATGCGAAGTTTCCGCATTTTACTCAAAAAATCAATTTCCACAACCGTTTTATTCAATTTTAAAGATTCCAAATCGGATTTGCTAATTAAAGCCTCGTTCGCTGCCTTGCTTAAAATAAAGGGGACTAGACGTTTCGCCCTAAACACTCCTTGAACATCCTGGAAATCCCTATTGGAACATCTGCAAATTATTTTTAAGGCGTTTAGATTCGGAAACAAGGTTGAAATACTTTTTATTATTTCGAGAAAGTCATCGTGGGTGAGGAGGTCAGTACCCGTATTAGCGATTTCTAGCTCCTCGATACCGAATAAAGGTTTTTCTTTCATTAATAATAATTTAGTTAACTTTAAGAAGGTTCCATACCTATCCAAAGAAAATTTAAAAGATTTCAAGCGTTCGTACGCGGTACTCATCTTTCTAATAACTTCAGCGACGGTTTTAGCACCCGCTGGAATATCATCTGTCGAACGGTCCGTTGTTGTTGCTGATGCTGCTGCTGCTGCTGCTGCTGCTGCAGCTCTCACCATATGCTCGGTCAACGTCAATGTTATTGATTCAGTCGCCCTGTACGGGGTTTGCGTCGCATTATCGAGAAAGTCTAGAAAGTTCTCCGAGGTTTTTTGCTCGTTGTCCGAATCAAATAAAGATAAGAGCAGGTTAAAATTTAATTCCGTCGCCCCGTGTTTTGCGATAAAATAATTCATAATCAAATCGCAGTTTCTAGCGAAATTTTTCGAATCCGAAACATTGTTGTACGCATCTTGGAAGGACGGTGTTTCGAAAATGACATCCATAGTTAATTCTTGTAGCTGTTTCACATTTTTATCCATTTCGATTTGTTTGTTGAAGACTAGGGAAAAAATGGACTATGACGACTGACGTAGCAGTTTTATTATCTTTAGAAAAAAAACTATCCAAAATCTTTTCAATGAAGAATAGAAAATTGTGAGGTAATGTTCTAGTAACGGTATTGTTAACGACGACGGACGTAAATACTTAGCGAAGCAACGATACCCAATGAAGAAAAATATAATAGTTCAACCAGCATTTATAGGCTGCAAATAAAAAAATAATCTATTTAAGTTTTTAATACATCTTTTTTTATTTTATTTTTTTTTTATTATTCTATTATTTTTAAACACGCCATGCTTTTTGTGCTGCTGTGTTTACGATAAAAAAACGCATGCTAAAGCGAGTCGCAAACGGAGTGAGCGTAGCGATTGAAGTAAGCCAAAGCGTCAGCGCGCGCCCTTGCACGTGCTCAGCGAACGAGCTTGAACCGTAGAGTTCGTCCCGATATATTGACGTTGCGAAGGAAACTGTGAATAATTTCCTTTGAGATTTTTTATTTTTTAGCACTTAGACCTTCGACTTATACTTACACCTTCGACTTATATCAGTTCCCTTCGAAACGTCAATATATCGGGACGAACTCTACGGTTCAAGCTCGTTCGCTGAGCACGTGCAAGGGCGCGCGCTGACGCTTTGGCTTACTTCAATCGCCACGCTCACTCCGTTTGCGACTCGCTTTAGCATGCGTTTTTTTATCGTAAACACAGCAGCACAAAAAGCATGGCGTGTTTAAAAATAATAGAATAATAAAAAAAAAATAAAATAAAAAAAGATGTATTAAAAACTTAAATCGATTATTTTTTTATTTGCAGCCTATAAATGCTGGTTGAACTATTATATTTTTCTTCATTGGGTATCGTTGCTTCGCTAAGTATTTACGTCCGTCGTCGTTAACAATACCGTTACTAGAACATTACCTCACAATTTTCTATTCTTCATTGAAAAGATTTTGGATAGTTTTTTTTCTAAAGATAATAAAACTGCTACGTCAGTCGTCATAGTCCATTTTTTCCCTAGTCTTCAACAAACAAATCGAAATGGATAAAAATGTGAAACAGCTACAAGAATTAACTATGGATGTCATTTTCGAAACACCGTCCTTCCAAGATGCGTACAACAATGTTTCGGATTCGAAAAATTTCGCTAGAAACTGCGATTTGATTATGAATTATTTTATCGCAAAACACGGGGCGACGGAATTAAATTTTAACCTGCTCTTATCTTTATTTGATTCGGACAACGAGCAAAAAACCTCGGAGAACTTTCTAGACTTTCTCGATAATGCGACGCAAACCCCGTACAGGGCGACTGAATCAATAACATTGACGTTGACCGAGCATATGGTGAGAGCTGCAGCAGCAGCAGCAGCAGCAGCAGCATCAGCAACAACAACGGACCGTTCGACAGATGGTATTCCAGCGGGTGCTAAAACCGTCGCTGAAGTTATTAGAAAGATGAGTACCGCGTACGAACGCTTGAAATCTTTTAAATTTTCTTTGGATAAGTATGGAACCTTCTTAAAGTTAACTGAATTATTATTAATGAAAGAAAAACCTTTATTCGGTATCGAGGAGCTAGAAATCGCTAATACGGGTACTGACCTCCTCACCCACGATGACTTTCTCGAAATAATAAAAAGTATTTCAACCTTGTTTCCGAATCTAAACGCCTTAAAAATAATTTGCAGATGTTCCAATAGGGATTTTCAGGATGTTCAAGGAGTGTTTAGGGCGAAACGTATAGTCCCCTTTATTTTAAGCAAGGCAGCGAACGAGGCTTTGATTAGCAAATCCGATTTGGAATCTTTAAAATTGAATAAAACGGTTGTGGAAATTGATTTTTTGAGTAAAATGCGGAAACTTAGCATTCCTCCATTAAAGAAATTAACCTCAATAATAGTTGATCATAACAACATCGAGGAAATTATGGAAGTCTCATCATTGTTTAACTTACAAAAAATCGGAGTGCGTTTAAACCATAAACACCCATCTACAGTTGTTGATAGCGATCGTGTACGACTACTAGCCGCAAAGACTGGAGTGAAAGCGTTAGAATTGATTTTCAGTTTCTCAGCGGAAGAAGAAATATTTCCCGACTACGGCTATGTTATGACAGATCGATCTCGCGAATGCGATAATTGTTTTGGCAAAAAACTAACTAATTTAATCTTAGTGATTGAAATCGAAAATAGAAGAATAATTGAATGGGATATCAGCGAAGGTCCTCCACCACCGTTCGAAGATCGACAAGGGGGGAAAGAACACGAAACGCTAGGGTCTTCCAAAAATAAAATAACATTCGGTGATCCCCTAAGAGTAATGAGTGATAATTTTTGTAGAGCTCGCACAAAAGATGTAGAAAAAAACCTAATTAAAATCCCGTTCTGTCTCGCGTGTAAAGGGCTTTGCGCGGTAATGACGCTCTTTCAACTGTGGACTTTCAAGGGGTTCGCGGGGGTTCGACCTGAGTGTAGGTTACACAGACATGGATCATGGCGAAGGGAAATTGAGCAGAAAATAATCGAATCTTGGGACACCAAAATTTTTAGAAACAGATTACGAAGAAATATTAGAAAGATTGATAGCTCCCTGGAATTGAATCTACCAAACGTTTGTCAATTTAACGTTATCCTTCGAAGAAACGAAAGCGTCGATACCCTTTCTCCATTCCGATTTCCAAATGTGCGTGTTTTGAGATTGTGCTACGACAAAATAGAGAGATTTAAAGAATCAAATCCTAATTGCGGCTTATTAGATAGTAAATTCGTCGAAGCCTTTCCGAATCTGACCCACTTAGAAATCAGAATTAACACTTTTGAAGATTCGTATTTCCAAAGAAGTGGTGATGGTAGTAGCCGAATGATAGTAGACGATCATGAAAAAAATGAACCTGTTTTCAGAAATTTGGTGGAATTGAAGATCGATTTTAGTAGTCTTTTAAGCGATATTCGCAATGTCTCTCCAAACATCGAAAAGATCGTCGTATTTTTCGGTTTTGAATTTGTCGATCTTTGCGAAATTTATGAGCTTTTCATTAACACCCGTTCTTTGAAAAGAGGAATAGAATTTAATTTTGATAAATGCCTAGTAGATAAACGAACATTGTATTTTGGCTTTCTAAATTGCGGTATTCAAAGACACACAAGAAATCCAAATCAACAACTATTTAAAAAATTTATGGTGTTGACTTTGAGCGATGTTTGCGGAAACCCCATCATTCGATGGAATGTAAAACAGTATTGTTTTGAAGATACGGGTGGATTACCAGATCGATATGAATCAATCGATGATGAAAACCACAGTTACGAAAGGGAAACAAATTTCTACCAGAGTCAATTATGGTTACAAGAAAATATTTATTTTCTCAACCAGTGTTCTTTCTTTAAACTTTTAAAAGAATTTCGAAACCCCGAACCCAAAACATTTCATTTGGTTCTTTCCTCTTTATTAGATAATCACGATTTTTTTAACAAACTGTTTAAAGCTGTTGGACTTATAATAAACAATTTGATAATGTAAAAATTGTATTTCTACTATTTATTCTTATATTATATTGTATTTTTTTTATTTATTTTATTTTATTTTCTTATTTTCTTATTTTCTTATTTTATTTTTTTATTTTTTATTTTATTTTTAAACATGGCAATTTTGCGAGCCGATTTCGTCTACACTTTGTGATTTAAACGCCATAGTTTTGCAGTATACCGTGTTTTTACTTTGCGCCCTCCATTTGCAATTTACGGGCAATTTTTTATTTTTTTTTATATTCTAAAATAAAAGTTGTTAATAAATTATTTTTTTACGTTTGTCATTGATTTACGCCCTGATGCAAATATTTTAAAAAACATGGCAGGCATAATTAAAGATACAATTAGACATAATATAAGTACCGGTAAATAAAAAATTTAATAAACATTTTTTAATCTTTAATCGTAATAATGAAAATAAATTAATAATAACAAGATAAATTTAAAAATTTTCTCTATTTAAAAAAATATTAATGACGTCACCCGCGTCAACGTCGGTCGATCGGTCTTTCGTTCGTTCAATCCCTCCCTGCCATGAATTCGCCGAAAGAAAAATTTGAGAGCTTCGTAAAAGTCGTCGAGACGTCGATGTTTCATTCGTCGATGCTTTTAAATATGATAGAATCTTGCGAAGCGTTCCTAGTGTTAAATAGACTTCACGAGACGATCAGAAGAGATCGAAACCCGCTCGATTCAGGAATAATTATGAAAAATATAAATTTTCATTATTCCTATCGGTCGAAAAAATAATAACTAAATAGTTTTATTAAGTATAAATAAAGCTCATTTTTATTTCAAAATACGCGAGATACTCGAACGCCGCAGAGACAGCCAGCCGGCTAAGTTATAAGCGAAAAAAAGTGAGAATAATATTTTATACAAGAGAGGATGAGATTCTCTATTATATCAAGTCGCGGGAAAAGAAAATTGAAAACCGCGCTCCGGATAACGCGGAATAAAAAATATAAATTCAATTCCTACTCGACATTTTTATCATCATCACTCCGGACATTAAACGTTATTAGTTTCCTATAAATTATAAATTATGGGTTCTCTTGTACGCGGAATCGTATATGTGAAATAGTATGATATCTTACCTGATACTAAACTTTATATTTAAAATACAGTTTGCTAAATTTAATTTTATTATAATATATAAATTTTATACAACGCGTGATAAGAATTATTTAAATAAATTTCATTCTATTTTCTCTACTAGAATGTCAAATATAATGAATTTGAAAGTGAGAACTGAACATACAAAAAATACAGATTACGTAAATCGGCGGGGTGTAGGAGAAATAAGTATACTGACTGAACTCTTCATTCTCGATGGGATTTATATTTTCGGCTAATAATGATCTCTCTGATGTTTATGCTATACGCGGTGCCTGCTTCTTCCGTCGCCTTCCCCAGCAATTACCGCTATGGCGGGTTACTCACGTACAGCGTCATAAATTGATTCGCCGTTATTCGTGAGAAATGACTGCGTGGAAATATATCTCAATTTCAGCGAGACGAGTTGTTGGACTACCGTAATGTGTAAAATATTACGGTTTACTGGAGCTATCTGGGAAAAATTAATCTCATCGGGTATTAAAAGCAGGTGCCCCGGATTAATATTTTATTATTAATTCCTTCCTCTCTTTTTCAATTGGATATGAGTCATGTCCAGGCTCTAGGGAATCACGGCGGGCGGAGTATCTACATTCCGACTATTGGGTTTATCTCAGGTATATAATAGTAGTCACCAATATTTAAATAAATCTCTCAGCCGTTACGTCTCATTTCTCTGCTGTATAATAATATTATTAATAATTATATTATATTTAATATATATACTATGACTACTCTATTAGTAGTAATGGAATAAATAAACTGGAATAGTTAATCTAAATAATTATATTAGTTCATATATAAATTTAATCAACCTATCAAATTTTTTTTGTTCCAGATTTAAGATAGATCTTTCCATAAAAGCTGATTTTTTATTTTTTTTCAGAACTGGCAGAGAAATAAAAAATATATATGTGTTGATTATAATTTAAATCAGGAACTCATATTGCTCTTATTGAAATTATTATAGACTTTGCTGTTTCTTATGTTAAAATTTAATACTGGAACAGTATTTTGTTCATGTTATAGGCATTAGAGTTGAAACAGAAAAAAATAAAAACCATAAACCTTCTTCTGTTTAAGGTCAGAGGTGTATATGCTACTGCAACCTTCTCGACATTTAAGTAGCCCGCCCCCCACCCTGCACCTACTGCGTGAGGCGCACAGTTCCGCTGCTGGAACAGGCCAGCTGGTAGATAGGAAGCAAAGATTAAGTGTTCATGTACGCCTGGCCAGCTTGATGGAATAAAAACGGTTCTTTATTACGAAATATTTAAAACCTGGTTTCATTTACATATAAATGCATAAAAGCGTATTGTAGGTAAGGTTATAGGTAACATACATGGCGTAATAATACTGAATGATACCGTACGTTAATATATATATAATATATATATCATATATATAGTAATATAATAGATAATATATGTAGTAATATATATATATATATATAAGTTAATATTATAGGTTATAAATATATACTATATATAGTATATATATTGTATAATACGTTAACTAGTATCAAATGATATATATATCCTCTACCGACCAGTATATATATATTATAATGGAATTATAAAACATAGATAATATCTCTATAATAGTTTGAGAAGGTTATTTGGAAAAATCTATACTATGGTTCTCAGAAGCTTCAATGAAATATATGGTATAAAGTTTTTAAAAGAAAATGAAGGTTTTCGGAAAAATATAATACTTGCCCCCTTAAACTCTCGGATTATTTTTCAATTTAAAAATAATAATAATTACAGCACATTTTTAAGAAAGATAAAGTAATGGCGAAGCCGATTTCAAACTCTAGCGTTGGTTCTCTGAGCGTTTCTTGCCAACCTTCAAACGCTTTGCGAGGGCGAATCGGAGGCCAACTCGGCTATACCGGCGAGTGCGCAGAAGAGACAAACAAACGACGATTGCGAAAACGGTGGCCGGAGAGGGCGTTCGGTTCTTGCGGGCGACCGAGCCTATCGCCGATACGATTAGCGGAACCGGCCAGACAGCGACTGTGCCGAAGATTGGCGGAACTGTTAAAAAAAAACCCGACGATGGCGACGACGACGATTGAAAATATTGATGACGATGATTAACAAGACGATTTATAAAACAAAAATGGCGGAACGCAATGAAAAAACAACAAGGTTGTTGGCCACTTAAAAAAAGGCCATGAAAGAACAAATGAACTGAACTAAACTAAACTCGACACATACATAAACTTAAAAATAAATAAACTAACGTATCTGAAAAAAAAAGAGGGAGCTCCACCCCTTTGGGGATGCCCCCCTGGGTGAATCCCATACATTAAAAAATCAACCGCGAGGAAGTACGTGCGTGAGGAATTGGGGTGACCAAAACATACCTAAAAAAACACCCATGACCTACGTGAAGTAAAAGAAATATATGAAACAGAGATGTACTGATATTACGACTGTTAGAGGTTTGACGGACTCACCTGACAAGTCGGGCCGCCGACAGACCGGTTTGTGTACTATGTAACGTATACTACTATTATAATAATAGTAAAGGTAGCAAACATAATATAGTAATATAATAATTAGTATATGATGATATGTAATACGGGTTAGTAATATACGGATTTATTATGCTATATCTATACTAGTATTACACAGGCTAATATATGTCGAAGCTAAGTATATCCCAGATACTATATACAGAAATATATAATATTATATATATAATTTTGTATACATACAAGCTCCAATAGTGCGCACACCGTAGCTGCAGGGGTGTTGGTGGCTTGATAAGTTTCCTTGTAAACTTGAATCTTCACCATTTTCACAGGATAATATAAGATAAACCAATTGATAGAAAGGGGGTTTCAGCCCTTGCTATCAGACGAACAGACGGAATATCATTTTACATCCTGTGATACTGCGAACCGATACTTCGCGAAACGCAGCTCACTTTTTCAGGTATAGTGCGGCTTAATAGTTTCCAATGTATTCTGCTTTTTCCTTGTTATAAATTTGCATTTTTTCAATTGAAGTAAAGATTAAAAATTACAAGGAAATGTTATAGAAAAAGATATTGAAAAATAAATACTTAAAATTTTTGAAATTTGGGAATGTTATACTGATTAAATTTTCCCTCTCTTTAGAATTTTAGCTTCACTGAGAAGAAATGCAATGAAATCTCTTAAAAAAACAATTACAATACAATCTTGAGAAATCTTTTTAAAAATCTTCTCAGAGATTTACAATCCTCTCTCCGTGCAACGTCTAGGATTACCTCACCTTTTTTCGGATGTGTCAACGACTCTGTCCTCCTCTTCCTGCTGCGCTTCTCTTCTGACAGTTACAATTTATGTCTTTTCAACGTTCATTTTCATCCCGGGTGGGACAGCGAATTAGAATTGAATAAATTGTTTAATATTTGCGATTTCCTTTAATATGTGACAAAGTCGAGATCATGGCCATTGATTGAATTGAATTGTTTTTGCCATTGGACGATAATCTTTTTTGTTTTGATTTTTTTTTACTGATTGAATATAAGGAGACAACCAGGATGGTATGGGACAGAGTGTTTTGGCAGAAAAGTTTTCTAAGCTCTGTGTTCGATAAACCACCTTAGTTGAGAGATCAGAGAAGTCCAGGAAATACCTGATGAAAGCACCACCACAAAAAAATAAACATGTCTGAAGAAGAACTTGAACTGTGTGCTTCTTGATGGTGTTCTATATAGAGTCTATGTAAGATTTAATCGGCGAGATAAATGAAGGAAATTGAGTCTCAAGGTTCTGAAAAAAAATGCCACAATTACGTGGCGAGTGTGTATAAACGAGTAGATGATCGTTGAAAAATATTTTGCGGAGACGTGCAACATGCGATACCTCACAAGCTTGCAAAATGTTACAATCAAACAACATGGGCTTTTGTATGGTCTTTCTAAAATTATTGATTATTATGTATAATCACCTGTTTGGAATTGATGATTAATTTATTATTATCGATTATTATTATGTTTGATTTATTTATAGTTCAAATATCTATATATATCATTATTTATTATTATTTATATTATATCTATTATATATTAGTATTTTATTATCATTATTATTATTATTAGTGTTATTTATTATTATCGATATTATTATTATATGTATATTATTCATAATACTATTTATTTATTATTAGTTATTATTAATTCAGGTTCATGAATTAATATCAAATTTTGTGATCGTACTAATTAATTATATTTTATATTATTATTATGTATTAAATATATTATGTATTATGTATATGAATTAATTATTAGTATTGATTATCATGATATTTGTTATTCATTAATGATTTATTAGCTTGAACTTCTTAGAAATATATCGTCATTGAATTAATTATATAATATTATCTATTATTTTGATATATTCAATATATTAATTTAATGTATTAATATTATATTTATTTGATTTAAAGAATTTCAGTTTATTCTAGGAGAATTATTGAATTATTGAATTTTCGTGTATATTATTATTTTTATTATTATTATTATTATTATTATTATATTATTATTATTATTATTTTATATTGTTATTATTATATATTTATTATTATTATCTATTATTATTATTATTTGATTATTATCTATTATTCGCGGCAGGTCACTGCACTAGTCTTAGAAGGCAAATATTTTGACCTTAGTTTTGCTCATGTTACTTGGATACAGTTGCTATAAATGTGTTGTGGTTATTCAGGAATATCTTCAGAATCTCAAAAAACAGATCTCCCAAGTAGAGTAGATGATTGTATAATAAGATTTGGATAGTCATATATATAGTATATATATGAAAATCTTATATTTGTGCGTAATAATTATATATATAGTAACTATATATATATAGTAAGGTATATATATAATATAGATATATATAGTATAAATATATATATACAGGGCCTTCTTAACCTTCGTAGGGCAGACTAGGCAAATGCCTGAGAGGGGCGCCCAGAATTGGCTAGAACGCGGCAGACAACGACAGAGAAAAATGACTATATATAGTATATTAGGTTATATATCATATAGTATATATATACAGGGAGTATATATATACCACTATTATAAAAACCTTAAATTTAAAGTTAAAAGTTATATTAGTAAATTTCTATATATACTAAATAATAAATTATATATAATTATAAATAATAATAATAAATAATAAGTTATAATAATAATAATTAAATAATAATAGATAGGAAAATTATATATAATTAAATAATTAAATAATAATAATAAATTAAATAATTACATAATATTAATGTTTAAAACATAATAGATAACCGAGGTGGGGCGGGCATAAGTGCTTTCGGCTGAGTAAGGGTCGGTAAGGCTAGATAGGTACATTGGTGTAATGGCTATATTGATGAGATTATAAATTAATAATATAGGTTCGTAGAATACGCTCGGTTTGTGCCCCAGAATCGAGAATAATACTGAAGGGAAATGTTATAACACTTATTTATCTCATAGAATAACCTCGAAAGATTAGTAATAGAGGCAATGGTAAGTAGCGATAACGTCAACTATCATATAATACCTTTGATAAAAATAGGTATATATATAGAGTAGGAAACTATTATTTACGTATCGGCAAAAATCGCATAGAATAATAATGTAGATTGTTTTCAACAGTTAATGATTTTAGCCTTCGAAAGGTGTTTGCACTCTGGAGTGTTCTGTAGCGTCCTGGGTACGGATCCACGTTACTAAAAAAATACGGATGCTGCTTTCAGAGAATCTTTTCGCATCACACCTGCTGCTTTAGTACGTGAAAACTAACCGCACGTGAGTACGGACTCTAGAAGGATACGCTACCGTGGAACGACTCGACGATGCTGACAATACGTCCTCTCGCAAAACTGATTCGATAAAGACTACGGATACGCACTCTATTCAGTTCCTGCTATTGAGGTCGAACATCGTCGTTTCATCTGATTCGGCATACTTCTTGATTAGTCCCTGACGCTAAAAAATAAATTCAGCGGGTAAAAGTTGGTGATTCTGACGCTTAGTTTAATGTTTGATCTCCCTGCTCTCAATAAGTAAAAACGGTGTTGTATATAATTTATTTTTCATTTTATAAATAGATATAAAGATATATAGAGTATATAGCATAATAATAGTATTATACTTATTTATATATTTCTTATATATAGAAATATAATTATAATAATGATAATGAAAAAGTTAAAAAATCAATTAAATAATAAAACTTTTTTCCGTAAAAAAAAGATGTGTTTTAAACCTTTAAAACTTTTAATTATTAACCGGGTTAAACTTATATTTAGGACGATTTTTATAGGCCGGTGCTTATTTTATAAAGCCGATCATTCGTACTCAAGGGTGGATAAGTGGTAAGAAGTTTCCTAGAGAACTATAGAACATTAAATCCAGTGCGAGTACGATCTTTATTTTAAACCTAATGATTTAACTATGGGAAGGGGATAAAGTGACCGCCCGCTTTCAATATGAGGATCATCATTGCGATGGAGAATTATCCTTTACGACTTCCACGAAGATATACCATCTTCAATTTATATAGATACTATGAGATAATATTAATATTGGCGCATTCACGTATCTTTCAATATTTCGACGAGCTTTCCTTTTCCTTATCATTTAATGCAACATTTCTTAGAAAACTTTGAAGGAACAGTTATTGTGTCATCGATAGTACCTCTAAATATTACGTGACAGACAAATGGATATACGCTACACTACTCTAGAGCTAATGTCGTATAAACTACTTTATGTGATCTCTCTCTATAAAAGATGGCAGCGGAGTATGAAGGGTGTTATAACCATATAGTCAGTCTCCGGAGTTCGAGAATCCGAACGAAGCAGTGTTCAAATCTTGAGTGTGTCAAAGAGGTGAGAGTGTTCTACCCTAGATTAAACACACTTGAAATTAAACTCATAAAGAGTCGAATATCTCGAACGTACAAAGACGGATAAATTTCATCTCGAGAGCCGAAGTGAGTAAATAATTTTGCCGTTTAGGGTTTATTAGTTAAAAAGTTATACAAAGCGAAACAGTATTAGATTGAGCTCGGTGGAAGAAAGTAATTACCACGAGGGATATTTTGTGAGAGTTTACATCCTCGTTTAATATTCCTTTTTAAAGAAACTCGAATTGTATTGTGAGAGGAAAGGTGATGAAATTCCGATAAGGGCCAAAGCACCACGACAAGATACTCAAGGAACTGGCATATAGTGAATTGTAGGATTCGTCAAGTGCGGCTAACTGATAACGAGACGAACGAAATCTCCTCGAGAAGACTCCAAATGTCTATTAGAAGACCGAGGGAAAAGAAAATCCGACCATCCTAAGAATAGATGATCGATGGCTTTGACTGAAAGGGAATCTTCAGTTCGGGTACGTTGAAGGGGTACTGATGAGTGCAATCTCGGAGTCGATTCTCGTCTTGCAGTACGATACATCGGCGATTATTGGAGAGATACGTAAAGACCTCGTCTGACGCAAATCAAACGAAAACGCTCTTCAAAGAACGCTTAGTGTTAGATATCAAAAACGAGATTAGTCGCATCAAGGTGATATAGTAGACAGCGACAAAAGACTCCGGTGAGGCTCAGTCAAAGCTACCCGGGCCTATTTTCGATGCTGTTTATGGTATAAGGCTCTTAAAGAAATAGTGTTCTTATTGTTTCCTTCATAGGAAAAAGACAAAGCTCCAACAATTGTTAGAGTTAAACGTGGTGCAGGTTGGTTTTGAGTTATATGTAGTTGTATAAGTTGTATATTAGGATATATAAGTTTAATCAAGATAAATTGTTATATTAAATGGACTATTTTTGGCCTTTAGATCATACTACCCGTATCATAAACCAAAGCAAAAACAGGAGCGGTACCCCTATAAGTATTATATAAAACTCTATATTTAAGTATATACTTCCATACAATAATTATGGTATGAGTGTAATGATATAAGGATCCCTGTATTTGTTAGGTATATATATATATAGTTATACGACATTACGGAGGTATACGAAGTCAGGCTTACCTCATTTACAAGTTACAGGTACGTTTTTAAAAAATATATTTTTTGTGTTAACTTAAGGAACGATATTCAGGGAATTTGTAACTTAGGTATTTGATTTCTATTTGAACATTTCATAAATGATATATCTCGAAAAGTATAAAGGCATACTCAAGCGCTTATATATAGAGTTTATATTTTAGTGTGTTTAATAAATGGATATTCGAAAAATTGATGGTTTATTTCTGATGGGTCATTTTAACACATATTGTTATTGAATAGATATAAGAAACGGAGTTTACTGTGTGACTAGTTATATAATAAAAGATATATTATGAAAAAAAAGAAATATGATAACGTAACACAAGTAAGCAAGGCTCAATGAAGCGATTAGTCGTAGAGTACGATCCAAAAGGAACTACGATCTTCAAGAAAGGGTGTATGATGTCCACTCCAGAATAATAAAGAATAAATTTAGTTGAAATAAGAAATTATGTAGAATGAACACGCGCCAATACACATTATAGTGACGGTTAATTAACGTAAAAACAATTTCGGGAAATTAGAAGATGAAAAGGTATAGAATGAAAGAAGAAGAAGGTCGGCATGCTCAGCTGTCGCAGCATAGATTATGGTAATCCGTCTGTCGTCTGACACTGTCGCACGAGTCATTATATCTCTTTATCTCCCCGGATGGATAATTGCCTATCGGTTTATGCGCCACGATAGTCTATATTTATGTGCAATATACTCTTGGTCTGGGGCCGCTCCACAGATTTCAGTGAAGGCAAAGAGGTATATCACCAGGTAAGACTTAATCAGCAAAGTAGCAGCGGGGGCAAGGTTGGCGGAATGTGAAGATACGGGGATGATACTCCTTTTTATAGAGATTAGATAGTTATATAACGCCATTTTTGGGATTCCAGATGATCCAAAAAATTTATAGTTTGAGATGTGGCGTTTCAAATAACTTGTAGATGGAAATTAACAAAAGTGTCGAGATGTGACTCAGTATGCGAAATTGTCATTTCTCTCGGAAAAGTGGGAATTACGTGATTATAACAGCAAGAACACGTAGTCGTCGAAATTATCGACCCGTGTGCCAACACCTATTTATATTTGCGCATTTACGAGTCAACGACGGAATTCTGTAAACGTATCTCTCTTTCGACATTACTTCTGTCGCGGCTTCCAACAATTTGAATTATCTGATATATTTCTAATTAACGGTCGTCCTGTTGGTCTCTCGATGGTCTTACTAGCTATCAAATATATTTAGTAGTCTAAGATATCTCGACAAAGACGAGATTTGTGTATGTCCAGCGCGAGCGTGAGTGCTATCATGACATTGTCTAGCGCTTGAATTTCTTTCTCGAAGTATCTCGTACCTACAGATAGAGCTTAAAATGGGAAATGTAAATACAATATTGCTCTTATGCAGAAGTTACAAGGAAAGAGTGATGGCAATTAATTGGTGTGCGAAGAGCGTTTCTAAAAAGGCTTACTCGTGTTGGTCTTTCTGACAAGTCCTATTAGTTCTCTCAGTGTTGTTCTTTGTTTCTTTGGGGTACTGAGGATTTAAGAATATTTTATAAATGCCTTGAGGCAGTACTCATAAACATATTCTCGCTCTCTCGAGTGAAAAGCTCGGCTTCTGGATTGAGACTATAGCGGAAAAAATTTTGTGAGCGCGTCGAAGGAGAATAAAGCGCTGGAGAGAAAATAGTTGAAAATCAGTTACGTTGAAGAGAAGACACGAACCGCTTTCTTCCGAAGAACACGCATATTCGAGATTTTTCTCGAATTTTGGTTAATATGCGCACGCAGATGGGGGCAGAAACACAAAGGTCTCTCTCTCACGGAGACATATGTGGTTTTCGAAACTCTCCGCGTCGGGCCCTGAATTGCCACGAGAACTTTAGTTATCCTTTTTTCGAGGTGTGAAGAGGTAATCAAGAGTAAGCAGAACTTTCCAACGCCGATATTTCATTCGACCGGTCAGCCGCTTGCTCTCCGAGTCCTTCTTGATCACGCCGCCGCCCGATCCTGCTGCACAAATTGCTCTTGATCTCCTCTGTTGTTGTATATCTCTCGTGTGTTGGTTAATTTCACCTTTCATCACACAGTCTTGGGGTAGAGAAAGGAAACGACAAACGTCTTTTTCATAGTCAAAACGAAGCATACACCGCCGCCTGCACTTGTCTAGACGCGCTGTTCAGCAGAGCCAAGTCGGCTCTCGATGAGCAGTCGTGGCTCGCTCGATCGGCCCGATTAATAGAGCCAGAAGATAAGCTGAGGAAAAGGTTTTAGTTACCTTGTGTAAAATGCTGAAGATGCTTTAAATGAAGAGAATCTTAAAGTCAGGGGATATCGGATGCGCAAGCAAGATTTGCCGATATGAAGCAAAGTTGGGATTATGCAGTAATAAATAAAAGGGCAAGTGGCATATATGGACTGGTATCGGGCAGCCAGGTTTATCGGGCTGCCGCGTGCGGCCCGCCTGTCTTATAGCTTCTACTTACGTAATCTCTTAACTCTGAAAAGATGTGTGTCAGTGTCATTCCCTCACTCTATATCGGATATATCGAAATGGAAGAATTACACAACGTAATTCTCTCCGACCGTAGGCGGTAAAATGAATATTCATATCATATATTAAATGTCGCGTGCCGCGTACCACCGACGCCGCTCGACTGTGGTATGATTTCAACTCTCGCTGTTTTTGCTGGAGAATGTTGCTGTACCCGCTAATGCTGAGTATCAATATGAATATATAGATACTCTCGTCCGACTCACGGGTGATCATTTTAATCAATCATTCACCAATATACGATCCTTAAATGAAATCATTCTATGAGCTTATTTTAAGTATCATAGCACTGTATGTCTCGAGAGATGTTATTGCGAGGAGCATATGAGGACGATATCTCCTCGTTACATAAAGAATACAGAGTTAGGATTAATATGAAAGAGAAAAGTGTGTCTCGAAAATATATTTTTTTATGCCCTCGTACGCTAGACAGAAGGTAGAGTAAGAGAAAGTCTAGTTATTCGAGATCGACCTGATAGAGGTGATTTAATATGAGAATCTTAGCGAAGAAGAGCTCTCAATAGATATAGAACTCTTTAAGGCTCACAGGAAACTCATTGTAAGTCTTACTAGACAGATGAGTAAATGTAAATTTTTACTTCCTACGAGTGCTGGATCTGTTACCATGTGAGAGGTGTTAGATTAACTGGTGAGTTTTTTACATAAAAGAAACTATCTCTGAAGAAATTTTCCCCGAGCGACTCCGTATATATAGTTGGTCGTTCTCGTTTTCCCCGACTGAGTGAGAAAAGACAGTCTCTCCGTGTTACATTCTCACATGCGAGGCGGAACTCACCTCATTTTAACAGTTTCGAGAACAGCACGCTTTCTCTCTCCGGATAGACCACCCTGACAATCGTCGTGTGGACTTTTTGATAGGGTATAATATGTGGCGGATGGTGACTTGGTTGATGGTTCTCATGGGAACGAGCTTACCAGACCTTGTAGAAATGACGGACTAGGAAACTACGCTGAGCAGATAGAGATATCTATTTTACTGGTGCATTACTATTCCTCCATAGCTAGCAATCGAAGTATGAGCGAGATCAGCAACGGCACGTAGCCGGCGCGCCATTAGCCCTGATCTCCAACAAATCAATTTATACAAATCATCGTTTTAAAAAAAACTTTTCCTATGAAACGAACTGCCAATGAGATCGACGCACTTTTTATTCATCCA
>JABUQX010036613.1:0-7500 GCA_015478945.1 Trachelipus rathkii
CCGACCGCTTCAACATGCACAAGGACATAAACATATTTCCAGCTACTTTGTTAGATTCTGTTCCAACCTGTTCTAAAGGGGATTCAGATGAAACTCTTTAGAAGTAAAAATCAATTGCCCTCCCAACAAACCCAAATATTTAGGAAACACTCAGCTAAACAACTTGTTCAGTGCTACATACTCTGTCTTTTACATTGAATTTGCATATAAATATGAATCAAAAGTCAAAAAATACAATTAGCTTCTCTCCTAGCCGCAGGAGAATACTTAATGCGAACATATATTGGGGCGTTATAATTCTACGAATCAGGAGCGAACTTACAATAGTATATTATCCACAAAATCTCTCACAAGGAGGCTTGGGCACTGATATTGGTTTATGATTGGCAATGATGGATAGTATCCTGCTCTTATCATTTCACAGCGCATTCCAGCAACAGTCGCTGCTCTGATCTCTGCTATCTTGGATCTGATTGATATTTGTAAGGCAATCGCTCTATTCTCCAAAAATATATTCTCATTTACTATATAACGCCAAATACACAGTAAGAGTTCAAATACATACTTCTAAAGTAATTTTTGATGAATTTGTTAATCTAGAATACACCAAGCAAATATTAGGATATATGCAAAACTCAGATCGGCTTGCTCTCTCACAATAAACATCCTCGTCGTTTTACAAGTCTGTATAACTATATCACGTATGGCCCCCTTAAATCATTTTTTGAGTCACAAGAAAAATGCCTTTTCAAGTGTGATAAAAAATCATTTTTTTGAAATCCTTTATCTGAAGCATGGCTTTACTTTATCCACAGTCAAGCGTCCACTTTTCACATGACTATTGAAAAGATTGAAGGGATACAATTACCAATTTTTCGCAAGTAATGTCAGCATGGTAAAATGATTTACAAATAATATGGCCTACTAAAAGATGCGAGTGAAGACTGCTCGTTAATTATATCACAAATTTATGCTGTGTAAATACGATTCTTGGAAATGGGGTAAAGCAGAAAGGCCTGCCGAATCAGAAGTTTCCAACACACTTTTTACAACAGTATGTTCATACCATTAACTACAAACGCTGCACTTTTGATCTATTTATCCTACCATGGACTTCATCTCATTAACATACTTAAACAATTTACTTGGGTTATACCTACAAATAAGTAGATATAACCTCTAGTGCTGGGCAGGAGTAGAGAAATCTCTTAAGTTTATTCTCAGAACTCTCCTACCTTTCACAATAAGACGAGACTGCACCTTTATGACGAATATGTGTTCGTTAAACCAGTATGTGACCCCATGAACATGTTGGATCAATTGGAATTCAACAAAAAGATAATCATCTTCCTGTGATTGTTCTGGGTGCCACTCGAAATCATTTCCGCACTTTCAAAGCTAAAAATGTGCCTATTCTAATATCCCTGAAAATGGTTTTAATTTCTTCTTTGTTTACAGGAACTAATGCTCCAACAGAAAGAGTATTTTCTGCTATGAACTTGATTTGGACAAGTGAAAAAACTCAACTGTCTGTGAAAACTTTGAAAGCAGTGTTAATAAACAAATTTAATTTCGATTATACGTGTTCCGAATTTTACAGAATGTTGCTTGGTGAAATTGATATTCTCAAAAAAAATACAATTAATACTGAAAAATATTTGTGATACTTCCATTGCCCCTTAATAAGCGGTAAGTATAATATATATATATATATATATATATATATATATTATATATATATTATATAATATAATATATATATATATACTACTATATACTATATATATATATATATATTATATATATATATATATATATATAAATAATATATATAATATACCTATATATCACTATACTTATTATATATATTACTGCGGCTCGAGTTCATCACCCATCCTATCAATTGAAATAACCAAGGGAGACCATAAAACAACCTGTCTCATCCGCTATTAATATAACCATTTATTCCTCACACCTCACCTTCACTAATCTCATACATATTTTGATTCCAATTCAGAAGCCTACCAACACCATATATATTCCTAACACCTGCCATAGAGCTTCCCCTATTAACCCTATCATACGGCTGTTTGCAAATCCATAAACCTTAAATACATTTATTCTTTTTCTCTCTCCTTCATTTTCTCAATCATTTTTGTTTCAATGTAAAGGATTTGATCCACATCTCTACCACTCCTAAACGGCACCTTGCTCTTCACCAATCAGTCTTCAGTCACTCGACGCACTCTTTCGAACCAAACAGCATATATCTTCCTACAACACTCCAATAAACTTATTCCCATAATTTCTAATTTCTTATCTCCCTTACCCTTATATAAGGGTACTATTACAGCTTCTCTCATATCCCTTGGAACTATACCCTCAGGAGGGTGCTTTATTACAACAACCTCCAAATCCAATCAAATCACCATCTGCCTCCGGTCTGATCATTTCACACAGTAATTTCACTCTATACCTGCTTCAGATTTACCATTTTTCAACTTTCTCCACTCTCCATACAGTTTTCCTTACACCTCATCCCCAAAATACTATTCTTTCTTCGTGCACCATCAAACCCACAAAACATTCACTATCACCACTCTTCATTACTGCATCCCAATATCTCTGGAAGACCTTTTCGAAAGTGTTTTCCAACCTCACAAACCTCAACCTCCCATCCTTCCATCCCACGTTACCAACGCACCATCCATATTCATTATTCGTTCCCAACCCACACAGGCTTCCCCTTCATCTCTCACATTCCTAACCTTCTCCCGCCCGCTTCCTCTCCACCAGAAGCTTCCTCATTCCCCCCACCTTGTACAGTCCATTCACTCCCTCCTTCTTCCAAACCTGCCTTCACACTACTCTTGTTTCCTCCATAACTACGTCAACTGCCCCAACCTCCATATATAGATAATAAACATATAAATAAACTTCTTTCCTCCTTAAATAAAAACTTCAAACATCTCTCTCTGCCACATAAATACCATAGAATATAACATATTCCTCAAATATTTAGTACATTCAACCAGCTCTTTTTTACTTATTAACGCCCTAATACCTTACCTCCTCTCATCATCACACTCACTGTTCTTCTTACTCTCTATTGCAAATTCACATACTTCTTTTGCACTGCTAACTAAATCTTCCTTCATTTGCTCCCAGATTTGTTGTTTCAATTTGTTTCAATTCATCTGATTTACTTGCGAGGCGCTGTTCACATTCAACTGCTTATTACCTTGTTCACTAAACTTCCCTCTTAATTTTACCCACTCCTTCCTTATCCTTCCTCTTCATCCAAGCCCCACTAACTTAATTTTACATAGACACATAATGATCGATAACATTCTAAAAACCCTCACTGATTCTAACATCCACCACAGCACATACTTCAAAACATCTTTTCTTCACCACAAAATCAATCATATTTTTCAACTTTTCGATACCATCCTACTCAACAACCAACTCTCAGTATAACTTTATGGATCTCCTTGTGTTTAAAGAAGTATTACTTACACACACATAACCTCTCCCCTCACAGAAATCCAATCACCTTCCTACATTTCCATTCCGACAACTCCCGCCCCTGCCCCCCAAAACCACTGTTAATAAATACCGATCCTTTTTTGATCACCTATCCAACCATTAGGTCCCCCAACACAATGAATCTGAAGCTTCTACTCACCATCCAAACAATCATTCAGATTATCCAAAAAATCATACGACTCAATTCAACGTTTCCCTCAGATGGAACCATAATTCACAACCACACTCACATACGCTTGACATTTTCAAACTTAAGAATTTACCATAAGAATTCTAGGACTTCAAACACAGACAGCCGACAAAGTCTAACCATAAAGCTCATACCTTACAAAGAGTCATCATCAATGGGTATGATGTTAACTTTTTACAAACCTTCAAACCAGCAACACAACACGATTTCACACACCACGACATTTCACCGTTTCTTTCATCTTGTTTCAGTCACAGCGAGCAAATTCAAAATTTGCCCTTTCTAAATTACATCATCACCTTTCTCTCTTCTCCTCAACATTTATTCCTCTGAATTTCCATACCCATAGATTCATACAATTTCGGTTGCCGAAAATTAGACGCCGTTTACACTGGCGATCCACGACCATCTTCCGAGGCAATTGCATCTCTAGCATTCCCTACACAGCCACGATACGGTGCGTAGTCCGGCCACGCCACACCAACTCACCCCCCATCCCTCTAGTCGCCTTTACGACCGCAGCGACATACGAATGTGGGCCAATTCTTTCCTCCCCAACATGGGATAATGAGTAGTAGGGATGTCTGTAAGGTGCTGTTATCCTAGAAGGGGGTGTGTAATTTAGTATGCGTGTATAATGAATATGTGGATTAAATGGTGGTCAGTATTTTGCCTGGAGGGATAAGTGGTGTGAAGAAATAATGAACGTCATAAGAGAAGACGCCACCATTAAAATGGGAGGTAAATTTCAATCGCTTCGCGAGTATGCGTATCTCTCCTCTATATTTTTATATATGTTAATTTATCCAAAATGATACTCTAAATTGACTTGAATAATTAGTCAAATAGATCATGAATAGGTAGAGGGGAGGCGGAGAGCGGTTTGATTTCTGATTTAGGGTGTGTAAAAACGGCAAATTTTAAAGTATAAACAAAAAAGATATAAAAATTTTTAAGTAAAAATATATTTTTTAAAACAAAATAAAAATAAAATAATACAAGATTTTTGTTATGTTATACAAATGATTTGAATCAATAGATCAATAGTCATTGATGGGTGGGGGGTAAGGGGAGGGTGGCTTCGACTTTACGATTTACTCGCTTTTAGGGTGTTGCTAAAAACTGAAAATTTTTTACGCGTTTATAAACATGAAAGATAAAAATTTTTAAATTTGGAAAATGTTTAAGCCAAATAAAAAATAAATTAAAAAATAAATAAAAAATAATATTTGAAAATAAATAAAAAAATTAAAAAAAAAATTAGTAAAAAAGTTTAAATGTAAAATAAAAATAGCAAACAATATATGCATGTTTACAACTTAGGTTCGAAAGTATATCAAGTTCTGACGTTGTGTGTGATAGCAAAAACGAGATTTTCGAAAAATAGAAATGTAAGTCCTTTTTCAGCGTTTGAACAGCGCTTATCTTTGTAAGTAGCCCCGTGAAATCTCCTCCAGTCTATTTATCCTTCCCTTCTGTGGCTCTCCAAAATTTTATCCTTCCTACGTCACTATCCACAATGTTTTATGGTTCAGCCCCCCACATCTGTAGGAGTAGCGACACGTAACCTCGTCTGCGTCGAGGTTACTATATAAGAAAGGTGTTTACCAAATTTCTTTATTCTACGGTTATTTCCAAAGTTTTGGGCACAACCCCTTCCTTCAGTGGGTGTTACGTGTCAGTTACCTCGGCTTGCGGACGAGGTTACAATCGTAAGGTGTATAACAATTTCATCCTTTCCTTGATCATTTCAAGGTTTAGGGGTGCAACAGCCTATCCATCAGTCGGTGGTAGTGGTCAACGTTTCACTTTCTGTATCGATGTTCACATCGCGTGGGTGGCTCTGGGTCTATCTAGGTTTTCTTGTGAGAATGGCGTATACAATTTCATCTTCTATGTCATAATTTCCAAAAATTTTGGGGCTTAGCCATCCTCAATGGTCGTAGTGTCACTTTACCTCTTCTGTATGAGGTTACTTATAAGAAAGGGTTGTTATTCTCAAGTTTCATCGATTTACGTTATTTGCTACTTGGGAGGCCAGCCCCTCTTCTTGGGGGGATGCACGGCCACGTACCTACGGGGCTGTACCGAGGATCCTTATAAGAAGGATGTATACCATGTTTTTCTAATCGTTCTAAAATGGTCAATTTCCCAAGGCTTTTTCTGAGGCACAGTCCACCCTCATGGGCGTAGTGTCACTTACTATTCTGTATGCGGTTACAAATTTTATAAAGAAGGGTTAATAACCCAAGTTTCCTATCATCTCTTATGTCAATTTCCAAGGTTCTGGGCTTTCAGCCGCATTCATCCAATGGGCGTAGCGCGTCAAATTACCTGGCTGCGTCGAGTCACTTATAAGAAGCTGGTATAACCAAGTTTCCACATCCTTCTTGAATCACTTTTCAAGGTATTCGGGGCTCAGCCCCACACCATATGAGCCTGTGTTTCTTTTACTTCGGCGGGGTGTAACGGGATAATTTTACGGTGTATACCAAGTTTCATCAATCTACGGTCATTCTGAGCTGACTGTAAATATTTTATTGAGTATTAGTCCCCGGTGTATGAAGAGGGAACAGGTCAGTCCAAGTCAGTCGCACATTCAAGGGAGTCCAGGTATGTAAAGAGGTCTTTTTTTTTTTTGTATCATATTATAATTTCGATTATTTATTTATTATTGTTTGGTAGAGAGAGAAGGGGAGGGAAGAGAGAGAGAAGAGAGAACGAAAGAATGTAGGTTGAAATACGATTGTGGAATAAAAATGTGAGGTGAAAGTGAGGGTAGGGTAGCCAAAGACGGCATCAGGCATAAAAACTCTATCCTCACCTCTTCCTGTTTTTCCTTACCTATTATTTGCACTTCCTGTCCACACGCTCGTTCTGGCAATCTTCTTGTTTGAAAAGTGAATGATTGTGGTTTTTTCTATTTTTTAATAATGTATTACATTTTTGTATTCTTTTCTTCCGGCAGGAATCATATTTTTTTGTATATTACTTGAGATTGCCCTTCTGTAGCAAAATATTCCGTTTACCATTCTGACGACTGTAAAAAAATTGTTTGTTTGTCAAGAATTTCACTTGCGATAAAGGTATTTAAATTATTATTTCTTATTATAGTTATATTTATTATTTTTATATTTTAATTATGAATGCATTTGCTTTTTGTTAATGTTTTTTCAGCTTGTGTTGCTGAAAAAACTGGACGATCCATCGTCCAGTTTTTTTTTCTTTTCCTCTTGTTGTTGGAAGTTCCATTGGAAGAGTAGAAAGAATTGTCCCGAAATTGGCCCTTGCCTTGAACAAGAAGATACCCCTAAACCACTACCCCTGACCACTATTACTGTTCTCCTTCAATTCTCCCGAACTATACCCTGAAACCCCATAATTGAAACCCTGAGAACCGAGAATTAAAACGCTGAAAAACCCACAGAAAAAACCCTGAAATCCCCCTCTGAGATTGTTTCCAGAATTTGATGAGATTATTGTATATATTGATGTAATTGTATATAACTTTTTGATATTATTGATATTGCCCTATAGTTTCCGTAGAAGTGTTGAAAATTTGATTTGTATTATTAATATTGATGGAATGGTTATAGTTAGGAAGAAATGATATTTATTGATTATTATTTTTTCCTTTGATATTATTATTGATTATTATTAGGGATATTTTTTGATAGAATTAATGTACTTACATAAGATTTGATGATACTTTTTTGTTTTCAATTGGTGGTATGTACATATAGCGAGGCTGATTGTTTTTT
>JABUQX010036613.1:12500-28112 GCA_015478945.1 Trachelipus rathkii
TATTAAAAGAAATTAACTTTAAAGTAGAAACTACTACAAAACAAAATATTAACTAAACTGTATAAGCAACAAAAAATTTTCTACATTTTTAAAACAAGATTCCATAATTTTCTTACTTAAAATGAAACTTATTTGAATTTTGAAATGTTGTGGGTAGGAAAATAAAAAGTTGCTCTCCATGTTGTGGAGTAAAACGTCATCTCTTATCCTCCAACACGTTACCCGCTTTCTGAAAAAAGCTTTAAAAGATTGTCAGTAACTTACATAGTATACACAAAAGCTGCGTTTCCAGAAGCTCGACTGCAAGCCCGGGCGGGCACACAGGAGCACATGCATCGTTTCCAGAGCCTCTTTGCGCACTTCTACGTCACGTAAACGTCACAGTCAGGCGCCGTTGTAAATCCTCAAATTTTCGGAATAAATACACGGGCGGGCTGCGCGAAGATACTTTGTTTACAATCAAATCTTTTTACAAAACGTGTCGGGAATGGCTTGCCAAAATTTTTTAAATATTCAGTTAACCAAATGCTTTTGGCTAGGATAATATCGTATCAATTTCTAAATAGCATAACATATAAGTATAAGAGTATTGTTTACATTGCCAGCTGATCCGAACGGGCGCGGTTCGGCCGTTTTCAGTACCAATTCTCTGTTCTCCTGATTGGTTCATGTTAATTTTTTTTCAATTGAAGCGTTTCCAAGTCGATTTTGCCACGGGCTGCACTCGGGCTCTGGAAACTCAGCTATAGTATATTCCTTTTTTTCTTCATAAATTTATTGATCCGCCTTATCCAAATTTGGCTTAAGAAGAACTAAGAGCTACAGTTGGATATGAGCAGATGACAAGATACTTCTAAGAGACTCCATTGTAATCAGACAAGTTTTAAGTAGAATATGTCGGTTTAGCTGAGTCGAAAAGTTCCGGTTCGGCCGGAACTTTTCCAAGGTTCCGGCCGAAACACAAAAAATTCTGGTTCCGGTACATCATAATATATATAATCATATATATATATTATATTATATATATATATATATATAATATATAGTATATATATATTATATTTATATATATATATATATATATATATTATTAATATAAATATAATACCCTAAGTGGGTTTGAACCTTACCTTTAAGATGGTAAACCAAGAGTGTTACCTCTCGAAAACGATGAGCTAAAAGGAAAGCTGTCACCATTGCGCGGCTTAGCAAACCTTCCCCGCTCAACTGACTCGGGTCAAGGGTGCACACTCTGGAAATTATTTTTTAACCAGGCCTTTCATTATGTAGCAAGATAAGATTATGCATTAAACTCGCATCACTATTTGTATGGATATAATGACCCTAAGTGGGTTTGAACCCTTACCCTTAAGATGGTAAACCAAGAGTGTTACCTCTCGACCACGATGAGCTAAAAAGAAAGCTGCCACCATTCGCGGTTAGCAATTACGTAATCTAACTAATGGCAATCCCAAAATACGATTTACGGCAAAAAACGTTTTTTTTTATCATAGACGGACAGCCTAGTATTACCTGTCCGTCGACTTTGGTCCTGCCTATTAGTCCAAATGGGGATTTGGGGGCAACCTAAACTCCCCCAACCTTACTATACATCATATCACCTAACATTATTTGACTGCAACTATCCTAACACACACACACACATACAAACATACACATTCACATAGATACAAACACATACAAACGCGAATGGTGGCAGCTTTTCTTTTAGCTCATCGTGGTCGAGAAGTAATACTCTTGGTTTACCATCTTAAGGGTAAGGGTTCAAACCTACTTAGGGTCATTATATCCATACAAATAGTGATGCGAGTTAATGCATTAATCTTATCTGTACATAATGAAGGCCCGGTTAAAAAATTATCCAGTGTGACCCTTGACCCGAGTGTGAGCGGGGAAGGTTTGCTAACCGCGAATGGTGGCAGCTTACTTTTAGCTCATTGTTGGGAATCGCTGATCTAAAGGGTAAGGGTTCAAACCCACTTAGGGTTATTATATCCATACAAATAGTGATGCGAGTTAATGCATTAATCTTATCTGTACATAATGAAGGCCTGGTTAAAAAATTATCAGTGTGACCCTTGACCCGAGTGTGAGCGGGGAAGGTTTGCTAACGCGAATGGTGGCAGCTTTCCTTTTAGCTCATCGTGGTCGAGAGGTAACACTCTTGGTTTACCATCTAAAGGGTAAGAGTTCAAACCCACTTAGGGTCATTATATCCATACAAATAGTGATGCGATTTAATGCATTAATCTTATATATATATATATATATATATATATATATATATAATTATATAGATATATATATTATATATATATACTCATATAATATTCTTATATTATATATATATTATATATATATTTACTATATACGTGTATATGATATATAGTCGTATCCTCCTAACTATCTGAGCTCCCTCAGTCCTTTTCGATATGAAGGACTAGAAGGTATTGGTCTGAAACTTGGAATATACATCTATGTATGTGTTTAAACTCGAAAACAGGGTAAATTTTCAAGTTCGGAATATGATGTATATAGGGGGTACCTCCCCCGAGGGTCGAAGCGAATATTGCGCTTACGCCCTTGTTGCGGGCTCTGAGCGAGCGAAGATTAGGCTGACGGATCGACCGACCACCTGGTTGACAGACCGAAAGTCTGTCATCTTACGTACCCTGCGTGCCCCCCGTAAGGGGGGACGCTGTCCCCTAAATATTAAATTGATCGTAGAAGGCTGCAAAGTTGCTTGAAGACACGAATGTCGATCCCGAAGGGAATCGAGCTAGTCGAAAATCACTCACACATACTCCTACTCCTCCGCTCCGGCTCCTCTCCGAACGCAAGCCAGCCTTTCGACTTTGACTCCGACTCGACTCCCTATATATATACCTATATATTTATATATTATATATATATACTATTATATTATATATATAATATATAATATATATATCTAGTACATATATGTATAATATATATATATATTATACTATATATATATATATATTAGCTGAAATGTTGCGATTAGGAGCCTATCGATTTTTGAAGGGAATCGATTTTTAGCTCGCGGCCACGGCTCACCTATGGTTCGATAATTATATTATATGGGTTAGCAGTTTAATCAGTATCGGGCTAAAATTTGGAGGGGGGTTAGGTGGTGAGATAACCTCGTCGTAGACGAGTTTACATCCCCATGGGTCCCCCCCCAAAGGGGGGATCCCACCCCATTAAAAAATCGAAATGTTCGTATAAGGCTGAAATTTGGTGGAAGGATTCAGACTATTTTTTATTGACAAAACAAGATGACTGAGGAGTTGGCTCCAGCACCGGTGCTGGAGTCGGTGCGGTGAGTTAAACATTCGTATAACAACAATATCGATGTCCTTATTATAGGTTATCGATCCCGTAGATCTCGAATATGATGTTATAAGACCGTACATATAGGGTGTTTAGGACTCCCCACAGAGGGGGACTCCGCCCCAAACCTGAAAAATGGCCATATAACGACGAAACTTGGTATACCAATCTTTCTTATGATGTATCCTCGATACAGAAAGAAAAAATAAAAGAAAAAAAAATTCTCGATAAAATAATTAAAAAAAAATTTTTTTTTAAATTTTAAAAAAAATAAAAAAATTATAAAAACTTTAAAAAAATTAAAAAAAATATTAATTTAAATTTTTAAAAATAAATTAAAAAAAAGAATTAAAAAAAAAATTGAAACATTTTAATTCTTCGTTTAAGTTTATAACTTAAAAAAATTTACGTTTTTTATAAATCTAATAATCACAACGCTCCCGACCTCCAGAGCTCCCAGCTTCAGTCGCCGCACCCTTCCCATTATGATCTATTGAATTCATGTTCATATTTTGTATAACATAACTAAAACTTTCCTTTATTTTTGTTTGATATCTTAAAGGTTTTTAGCATTTACCTTAAAAATGTTTACGCTTTCATAGCTATAAATTAAGAAATTTGTGTTTTTTACATATACCCTTAACCTGTAAATCAGTAAATCAAAGTCACCCACCCTCCCCTCCCTACCCAATCTGGTATATTTTTTACTTTTTATCATAACTTCGTCCTGATTATTAATACTGATCAAATGAAGAATTGCTACGTACAAACGTTTTTCGATTATCAATATATAGTCAAACATAGCCTACCTGAACTACGATATAATGTACAACAAAGCTAACACATCTTAAACATTGAATAATATCAGCTTAATCTAATTAAAGAGTCCATACTTAACTACAACTAAAGTAATCTAACATTGAGCGCAGAAGCGAGAACGTAACCTGCTTTTTTTCTAACATATCACTGATATGTTTACATTAACATAGTAACGATTTAACAAAGAATTTATCTAAATCGGGTTGGTGTAATTATCATACTTGATCTAATGATATCTACTTGCGTAACGTAACAAATTTTCACATCATATAATAGTCACATAGCATCATGTGAACTATGAATATAATGTACACTCACAAACCTACCACATCTTTACGCTCGAATAAACAGTTAACATTAACAAGTTCCATACTTAACAACATAAAGTATTCACATTGAGTGGAGAACGTAATCTACTCACACTTTGCTACCCCAATCCTGAATATTTTTACATTAACAGTAACATTTAACAAAAATATTTTATCACAATGCTTGTGTAATTATATACTGATCATTGAATATTATGTAGCGTAACAAGTTTTTCACATCAATAAAAGCAAACATAGCATCAACTGAACTACGAATATAATGTACAACGACAGACTAACACAACTTATGCACGACTACGCAGTCAACATTACCAAAGTTCCATACTTAACAACAGGAAAGTACTAACGCAGCATACAGAACGTAACCTACTCACGCCTTTTTCAAACATATCACTATTATTACAATTAAAAACAAAAAGGGGAAAAAAAAACAATTTAAAAAAAAAAAAAAAAAAATTTTAATTCCCAAATTAAATATTAAACTCTTAAGTATATACTGACAACGAAATACGTCTACCGCAAAAAAGATTTCAATCAAATAAGCTACATATCATAGCCTGAACTAAGAATATAATGTACAACAACAAAACCTAACATCCCTTTATGTCGATAAAACATTACATTAACAAAGGTCCAATACTTACACACTATACAGTAACTAACATTCCATCCAATACGTAACTTATTCATACTTTTCAAAACATATCTCTAACATATCATTATTATTGTTTGCACGAACATAGTTACATTTAATAAAAATTCAATCATCAATCATATTTAAATATCACTGACCAACGAAAATACGCTAACGCTACAAAGATTTCACATCAATAAGCTAACATATCATACCCTGACCTAGAGAATATAATATCCAACGACAAAACTAACATACCTTATGACATGAAATAAATCGTACCCATTAACAAAGTTCCATACTAAACAACAGTAAGGTAACTAACCGTTGCATACAAAACGTAACCTATTCACATAAACCAGTTTTCAAACATACTCTCACCATATCAATTATTATTTTCGCATTAACAGCGTAATATATCATCAACGTACCTAATTATCATACTGACAACGAATATATGCCAACGTAACAAAGTTTTTGCCTTAACAAAGCTAACATATCATAGTCTGAACCAAGAATATACATACAACGAAAAACCTAACACAGCTTAAGCAAGAATAAAACTGCTAACATTAACAAAGTTTCACACTTAACAGTAGTAAAGTAAACTAACAACGCATACAGAACGAACAGGTACGAAGCTGATGCGAGGGGTAAATATTCTTTTACAATCAGTATAGCGATGTGGTTTGTTTATTTATTTTTAATTTCATTTCTTTCAAACCTTTTGTTTTTTAAGAACTTTTATTTATTTTTAATTTTATTTCCTAAAACTTTTTGTTTTCAAAAAACTTTTTGTTTTTAAAAAACTTTTTTATTTATTTTTTAATTTCATTTCTTTCAAAACTTTTTGTTTTTAAAAACTTTTGTTATTTTTAATTTTATTTCTTTAACTTTTGTTTTTTTTTAAAAACTTTTAATTTTTTAATTTTATTTCTTTAAAACTTTTTTTGTGTTTTTTACTAAAAATTTCTTAAATTAATACATGTTTATAGCGTAAAAAATTTGTGTTTTACATACCTAAAACGGTAAATCAGTGGAATCGGTAAATCAAGCCAACCTCACCCCCCTCACCCGTCGCCAACCTGATTATCGAGGTATTGATCTATTGATCTGTTTACTCAAGTCATATTTTCAGTATCATTTTGGATAAACGTAGCATAAAAAATGTTCTTTTTATATATATGGTCTAATTATATGTTGACATAAACACATCCACCAAATCAAGTAAAGCTAACATAAATAACCTGATGTAAGAATATAATGTATACCCAAATCTAACATACCTTAGACACGAATAAACCAGTCGACATTAACAAAGTACTCCATACTTAACAATAGGAAAGTACTGACGTTGCATACAGACCGTACCTATTTACAACTTTTTCAAACATATCTCTAAATATCAATGTTATTTACAGTAACATAGTAACATTTAACAAAAAATTTATGCATACTCCCCACTATTTATCATACTGACCTACTAATATATGTAACGGAACAAAGTTTTTCACATCAATAAAGCTAACATATAAGCAGAAGTATCCTATTCCGACTTTTTTTTCAAAACATATCCCTAAACATATAGTTATTTTTACATAAGCATAGTAACATTTAACATAAGTCCCATAACTTAACCTAATTATCCTACTGGTCAACGATATATGCCAAGTTAACAAAGTTTTCCCATCAATAAAAGCTAACATATCATAACCTGAACTAAGAATTTAACGCACAATGACAAAACCTAACATATATTAATAATCGAATAAATGGCTAACATTATCAAAGTTCCATATTTAACAACACTAAAGTAACTAACAATGCATACAGAAAGAACATTTACGAAGCGGATGTGGTTTCTGTTTCACTAGAGTTATTCAGATACAAGTCGAGAAATTGGTCAAACTCCTCCCACCTTTTCGAAAACATTCACGCAATACTATGATTCTTGTTCGGTTCGTTTTCGAAACATTAAGCTATACATTTGATTCTTGTTTGTCACATGCTCGACATAACAAATTTATAAAAAACATTTTGTTTCTGCTAATATCTTTATTTAAAAAAAAAAAACTTTTATTTATTTTTAATTTTATTTCTTTAAAACTTTTTGTTTTTTTTTTAAAAAACTTTTAATTTTTAATTTATTTCGTTAAAACTTGTTTGTTTTTACTTAAAAAATTTATTCTTTTTATTTCATAACGTTTAAAAAACATTTTGTTTTACTAAAAAATTTATTCTTTTATTTCATAACGTAAAAAATTGTGTTTTTCACATCCCAAAAGCAGTAAATAGTAATCAACCCTCCAGCCGCTACTCTCCTCATCGTCTCCTATCCTCCCATGATCTATCGATCTATTGATTCACGTCACATATTCGTGTATCATTTTGGATAAACATAACCATAAAAACAAGTTCTTCTAACATTGATTCACGAATATATGCTAATACTAAGCAAAGTTTTTCACCTCAATCCAACTAACATACCATCAATCGTCTAAGAATATAATGTACAACAGCAAACCTAACACAGTCTCAAACCTCATAAAAGTTAAAGATTAACAACAGTTCCACACTTAACAACAGTACAAGTAACTAACATAGCGCACAAAAAGTAACACTACCTTCTCACTTTTTGTCAAGCCGTATCTCCTACCATAGCAATGTTAATTTTTAGGTTAACATGGTAAATATTTAACAAAAATTTATCATAACGAGTCCCACGACTTGGAGATCACCCATCAACGATATAGTTAACGTAACAAGTTTCCCATTAATAAAGCTTAACATATCATCATCTGAACTAAGAATATAATCAACAACGACAAATAACAGTAGCTTATACACGAATTTTGTAAGTCAACAAAGTTTCACTCTTAACAACAGTAAAGTAACTAACATACCTTACAAAACCTATTTAAGCTTTCTCAAGCATATCTCTAAAATAAAAAATTTAATTTTTACGTTAACATGGTAATATTTAACAAAACTTAACATAGCATTGCTAATTATCATACCTGATCAATGAATTATATGCTAACGTAAATAAAGTTTTTCACATCAAATAAAGCTAACATAGCGTAATCTGAACTAGAAAATAATGTACAACGACACACCTAACACAACTACGCATGAATAAGCTGTCAACATTAACAAAGTTCCACACCTAACGCCTGTAAAGTAACTAACATTGCATGCAAACGTAAACATACTCATACTTTTTCAAGCATATGTCTAACATATTAACGGTACTACATTTACCAGTAAATATTTAAAAAAATATTTATCACATCTTGTCTAATTATCATACAGACAACGAATATATGCTAATGTAACAAAAGTTTTTTTACATTACAGCAAAGTAATATTTAACAAAAATCTATCATAACCTTACTAACTATCATAAAACCCACAAATAATTGTAAACATAACAAAGTTTTTATCAAACATAAACATAAAAATAAGTTCTTTGAATAAAATTATCATAGTAAAATTGTAATAGTTTACCGATTCTAAAACAGTAAATCAGTAAATCAACCATCCGTCCCTCTACTCCCATCCCCACCCACCCTCCATGATCTTGTGATCTGTTGATTCAGATCACATCACATTTCGAGTATTATCTCGGATAAACATAACACAAAACTAAGTATCTTTATATACTAACCACCGAATATATGGTTACGTAACATTGTTTTCATATTTAATAAATAACTAGATTACCAGAACTAAGAATATAATGTACAACGACAAACCTAACACACCTTACGCGCAAATAACTACTAACATTAACAAAGGTTCCATACTTTAACAACTAGTAAAGTACTAGCACAACGTACAAACGTCAACTATTCACACCGTTTTCAAGCATATCTCTACATATAATGTTAATTTTTACATTAAAATGTCTTAATATATTTAAAAAAATTTAACATCCGCTGTCTAATAATCATACTGACAAGGAATATAAAGCTAACGTAACAGTTTTTCTTTTTTTTAGATTAAGTAAAATTTAAACAAAAATTTCCATCATAACATACTAAATATCATAAACCCGACGTATAATTGGCAAACATGCAAAGGTTTATTCAAACATAGACATTAAACAATAACAAAGTTTTATCCATACATACATAAAAACAAGTTCTTTGAATAAAATATTCATAATAAAGTGTAATAGTCTATAATGATTTTAAAGCTGTAAATCATAAACCCGGTAAATCAAACCGACCGTCGTCTACTACCCTGCGCACCCACCCGTCATGATCTTATTGATCTATCGATTCATGTCCTATTTTCAAGTATCATTTTGGGTAAACATAACATAAAAAATAAGTTCTTTATACATGGAGAAAGGAATATACGCTAACGTAACAAAGTTTTATACATTAACAAAAGCTAACATATCATAACTGAACTAAGAATATAACGTACAAAGACAAACCTAAACAAACTTTAAGATCGAATAAACATTCAAACTTAGCCAAGTTCCGTACTTAACAGTCAGTAAAGTAACTACATCACACACAGAACGTAACTGTTCACGCTTTTTTTTCAATCCGGTATCAGTAACATATATTGGCTATTTTTTACCTACATAGGTAATATTTTAAAACATTTATTCATAGGTTACCTATTTTATCATACATACCTACGAATATATGTTAAGTAACAAAGTTTTCCACATCAATAAAGCTAACATGATCTAAGAGAACTAAGACTATAATGTACAACGACAAAACTAAAATACCTCACGTATGAATGAAACTGCTACATTCCCAAAATATCCCTACTTTATCCAGGTAAAGCATCTAACAGCGAATAAAAACTCAATGTATCCCAGTTTCTAACCATATCGAGCAACAGCTTACCTGCAAGTATTATCAACAAAACGCCTTAACAAGTGACCAGTCCTATCAAATATACCAGCCCTGAACTAAAGAATATAATGTACAATGACATAACCTAACACACATTAAGCACGAATAGGCTACTAACATTAACAACACTTCCGCACTTAAATCATTAAAGTACCTTAACACTTCCGTAACAACCGTAACCTAATTCACCATGCATTTTTCAACATATTTCCACCCTATTGAATTCATTTTGAAATACATCGTAATATTTTCAAAATATTTCATTTTCCCATCTACTGATCATACTGAACAATGAAGATAATGCTATGGTTTTAAAATTTCTACTTTCAGTATCTAACATTTTATACAAAAAATTTTCACTTGATTTGACAAAAATTCATAATCCCCAACGAATATATTTAGCAACATAGCAAAGTTTTAACCAAACATAACATAAATATACCAAAATTTTATCCTGACATAAATAAAAATAAGTTCTTGAATAAAATAACATCACAGTAAAGCGTAATAGTTTTTACTGATTTTAATACAGTAAATCGTAAATCAGTAAATCAAACCAGTCATCCATACGGTCCGCTATCCACCCACCGAGGTCGTAGAGTTCGAATATTGATTCAAGTCATATTCGAGTATCATTTTGGATAACATAACCATAAGAATAAGTTCTTTATATACTGACCTACGAATTATGCTTACGCAACAAAGTTTTAGCATCCCATAAAGCTACATATCATAGATCAGAATAAGAACTATACTGTAGCAAATGCAAACCTAACATACTCGCGTATGAATAATCCGCTAATATCCTGAAAATTCCCTACTTCCAAAGGTAAAGTAGGTAACAGGTCATACAATACTCGATATGTTCCCATTTTCCTCGCATATCAGCAACAGGTAAAGCCGCATCATCTAACAAAGTCCTTAATAAAGTATCAAACTTATCAAAGATCCAGCATCTTGAACTATAATTTGACACTATCTTTCATCAAAATGTCACTCGTTTCGAGATAACACAATTTGAACTATGAATAACGTAGGCATTAGCAAAATTCTCGGGCAAGGACCTAACATTACGACAAAACTTAACCTAGGCTCACGTTTCTAACACATCATCGTCAGTTAACACAGTAATATCTTACAAAACTCATCATTTCTCTAACAAATCAGTGTTAATTTCACACTGTCATGGTAATATTTAACATAACGTACCTAACTTATGAATAAACAGTTTTCATTAACCAAGAGTATCTAAAGCAACACATCACCTCCCGAGAGAAAACCCAAGGGGGTGCGCCCCTTGAATGGGTGTGAATCCTGAGATGGGGGATCACCCGAAGGGGTGTAAGCGGGATTACCCCTCCGAGGAGGGGAAAGGCCTCAGCCCGAAGGGCTGAGGCCAGAAACCCGCTTACACCCCCTTAGGGGTGATCCCCCTTCTGTGGATTCACACCCTTTCAAGGGACGCATCCCCATGGGTGATCTCCAAGTAGTGCTTACAGTTCTGCCAAATCGTCTCTCTATGATGCGCTGTTGCCAAACCTATCAGTTTGTTTATAGTAAAGCTTGAGATTGTTATACTTTGTTAATGTCTACAGTTTATTCACGCTTAATGTATGCCTGGTATGGCTATGGTACTATATGATTTTAGTTCAGGAAATATTATGTTAGCGTTTATTCGTTGATCTGTATGATCGATAGGTTATTTTAATTGATGTTTGACAGTGAATTTTGTTGATGTCTAGTTTATTCATCAGTTCAAAAATGATGCCTAATACTTTGGATATGCATGACCACTTTTTGACTGAACTGTAGTATCAATTCTCAGTTTCAAGATGCTGGTATTTTTAAAAGTTTTGACACTTTGTTAAGGAATTTGTTGATAATGCTGCTTTATCTGTCGATGTTATGCTATAAAAGCCAGTAAGGTTGAGTTTTGATGTATGATGAGGGATAGGTTGAGAACCTTATTCATAGGTCCAAATGTATTGTCTTATTCTTAGTTCCTGATGTTAGTATCTATTGTAGGTTTTTCAACCACGTAAGTTTTAGATATGTTTAGGCTATGTTAATTTCTCTACGTTTTTGTAAAATTATATGCACAATGTGAAATAAAACTGGTTTGTTAGAGAAATGATGTGTTTTAGATATTACTGTGTTAAACTGACGATGATGTGTTATTTGAGCATAGGGTAAGTTTTTGCTGGGTAAAGTTAGGTTTGCTCGAGAGAATTTTCGCTAATGTTTAACGTTTATTCATAGTTCAAAATGATGGTTATATGATATGCGTGACACTTTGATGAAGTTTAGTGTCAGTTCATAGTTCATGATGCTGGCATATTTGATAGATTGGTTACTTTGTTAAGGGGTTTTGTTAGATAATACTGCATTAGCTGTTGCTATGTTGGAAAAGTTGGGGATACATTAAGTTTTGTATGTCCTGTAGCTACTTACCTTTGATAAGCGGGGAATTTTGTGAATGTTAGCTTATTTATACGTGAGGTATGTTAGTTTTGTCGTGTACATTATATTCTTGGCAGGTTATGATCTTTTTATTTATAAGATGGTAAGTACAAAAGCTTTGTTACTTAACATATATTCGTAGGTCTGTATGATAAATAGGTAAGGTTATGCAAAATAAATGTTTGTTAAATATTACTGTTAAGGTAAAAAATACAATGATATGTTACAGATAGGTTTGAAAAGTGTGAATAGGTTACGTTTCTGTATGCAATGTTAGTACTTTACTGGTTGTTAAAAGCGGAACTTTGTTAATGTTGACTGTCTATTCGAGCGTAACGTATGTTAGGTTTTGTCGTTTGTATGTTATATTCTTAGTTCAGGTTATGATATGTAGCTTTATTGATGCTTAAAACTTGTCAGCGTTAGCGTATATTTCCATTTATATTCTATAATATATTCTATTTTATGTATGTTTTATACCAAAATGATACTCGAATAGACTTGAATCGAATTAGTTTCAATAGATCATGGATGGGTGGGGGTTGGTATGTTTCGGTCTTTGATATTACTGATTTATTGATTTTACAGCTTTAGGATCTGTAACTATTACACCTTACTATATTTTATTCAAAGAACTTGTTTTTTATGTTATGTTTGGGATAAAACTTTAATTTTTTATGTTATGTTTGGATAACACTTTGTTATGTTTGCATTATTCGTTAGGGATTGTGATATTTAGGTATCGGTTATGATGAATTTTTGTTAAATTTTACTAGTTTATTGTATAAAAAACTGTTACGTTAGCGTTATATTCGTTGTCAGTATATAATTAGACAGGGTTATGCCAAATTTTTGTTAAATATTACAATGTTATTGTAAAATAACATTTTATGTTAGAGATATGCTGAAAAAGTGTGAATGGTTTTACAATCTTTGTTCGCTGTGATAGGTCTTTTACTGTTGTTTAAGTTAATGGAACTTTGTCTTACTGTTCAGTAGTTTATTCGCGCGTAAGGTGTGCTAGGTTGTCCGTTGTACATTATATTCTTAGTTCTGGTAAATGCTATATTAGCTTTTATTATGTGAAAACAATGTTACGTTAGAATATTATTCGTTGGTAAGTGTAATAAAGAACTTAATTTTTTGTGTTATGTTTATCTGAAATGATTCGAAATGTGACCTGAGTCAATAGATATCACAAGATCATGGAAGGGTGGTGGGAGGGGAGGGGAGGAGACGGGATGTTTTGATTTTACTGATTTACTGCTTTAGGATGCGGTAAACTATTACAATTTACTACGATAATTTTAAATTCAAAGAACTTATTTTTATGTTATGTCTGGATAAAACTTTGTTAATGTTTGCTATTATTTGTTGGGGAATATGATATAGTTGGGTAAGGTTATGATAATTTTTTGTTAAATATTTACTATGTTAATGTTAAAAAACTATTGTTAGCGTTTTTGCAGTTATTCGTTGGTCTGTAATGATAATTAGACAAGGATGTGATAATTTTTTTGTTAAATATTACTGTGTCAATGAAAAATTAAGTTTAATTAGTTGAGATATACTTAAAAAAGTAGGGTAAGGTCGAGTAATGCATGGCAATGTTAGTTACTTTCCTGGTTTTAAGTGTTGGAACTTTTTCAATGTTAACAGTTTATTCATAGGTAATTGGTGTTAGGTTTGTCGTTGTAGATTATTTTCTAAGTTCGGGTTATGCTATGTTTAGCTTTATGATGTGAAAACTTTATTACGTTAGCGTATATTCATTGATCATACTGAAAATTAGCCCATGTTATGATATATTTTTTCTTAATATTACCATGGCTGTTATGTAAATTAGCAATTGTTATGTTAGAGAAAATGCTTGAGAAAGTGTGAAGAGGTTCGTTATTTTATGTTATGTTAGTTACTTTATAGTTTTGTTAGTGTGAAACTTTGTTAACGTTAGTAGCTGTTTTTTCATGTTTAAGGTGTGTTAGGTTTGTCGTTGTGATTATATTCTTAGTTCAGATGATGCTATGTAAGCTTTTATTAATGGGAAAACTTTGTTACGTTAGCTATATTCGTTGATTAGTAGTATGATAATTAGACAGGTTATGATAAATTTTTTTGGTTAATTTTACCATGTTTTAATATTAAATTTAACATTGTTATGTTAGAGATATGCTTGACAAGTTAATGGATAGGTTTACGTTTTTTGTATGGCTATGCTAAGTTACTTTAAAACTCGTTGTTTAAGTGTGGAACTTGTTTAATGTTAACCGTTTAATTTCGTGTTTAAGGTGGTGTTTAGGTTTGTACGTTGTACATTATATTCTAGTCAGCTGATGCTATGTTAGCTTTATTAAGGGGAAAACTTTGGTCACGTTAGCGTATACTCGTTGATCAGTGTATCAAAGAACTTATTTTACGTTATGTTTATGTTTATGCCAAATGATACCGATGGGTGTAACTTGAGACAATAGTATAATAGATCATCGAAGTGGGAGGGGTGGAGGGTGGAAGGTGGGGATGGGGTGGGTGTTTGATTAAACTGATCTTATCGATTTACCTGTTTACAGAGTATGTAAAATGCAAATATTTTAAATTATACATCATAAAAAAGGAATTAAAAAAAAATTGAAAAAAAATATTTTAAAATAAAAATAAAAATAATAAGTTTTTTTTAAAAATATAAGATAGACACTATATCACTTCAAATGAAGAGCTGAAAACTTGAAAAATAAATTTAAATAATAAAACATTACAAATAAAATTTACATAAATTCTGTTAGGTTTACTGATGTTCAACTTTTTGTTAGCTTAGCATTTATTCGTAACTCAATTTGTTAATTAGGTTATGATATAATAAATATCAATATGTTAATATTAAATTACAGTGGGTATGTTGGTAAAGTTGTGGATAGAACAATGTGAGATTGTAAGTTTGGCAACTGCGTATCTGACTGAGATACTTTGACAAGCCTTTATAGCATAGCATTTAATAATTGATTAGAAATGATAGATAGGTTATGTCATGATAAATTTCTTGTTAGGTTTTCTTTAAAAATTACTATGCAAGTTATAAAACATAAAGACATTAGCCAAACATAAACTGGTTTTTCAATAA
>JABUQX010036614.1:0-15000 GCA_015478945.1 Trachelipus rathkii
AATATATTGCACTATATGCATACCAACAATGATTCAGTGGCTAACGGACAGGTGAATTCGAAAAGTTCGAAGTATTTTTAAATAATTTTAAAAAATCAACATTTTTGTTAAAATAGATCTTAAAAATGTAAGATTCGAGAAAAGTTACGAACAACTTACAGAAAAACCAATTACATATTTGGAATCAACGCGTATAAAGCTTATTATAAAAAAAAATAAAAGAAATAAATAAATAAAAAAACATTTTTTTTTTCAAAATTTAAATATTCTCAAAAAGTACGACACTTACAGAAAAACCAATACATATTTGGAATCAGCGTATTTTAAAGCTTATTACAAAATATGTAAAAAAAAAATAAAAAAAAATAAAAAAATAAAAAAATAAAAAAAAAATAAAAATTGCTTGAGCCGACGGGGGACAGAGAGGGGGGACGTTTTCCATACCCCGTAGGGGAGGGGCGGAGGAACCCCCGCGGACACCCAAATACCAAAGATGCGGGGGTTCGGAGACCTCCCCGGCAGGGGGAAAATAAGTCCTACCCTGTGGTTTCCCCGGAAGGCCGAGAGACCCCGACTCCTGCCATCGGTGGGGTATACCCTTTTTTTCTAAAAGTATTAAAAAAAATAAAAATAAATATCCAAAACTCGCAAAACCATTAAAAAAATGTTGCAACGACCATCTAAAAAGTACCACGGCAAAGCATGCGTCTCTTAAAAATTATAATAATATAAAAAAAAAAAAAAAAAAAAAAAATAAAAAAAATTTAAAAAATTGCTTTTCATGTTCTACATATATATAGTAAACTTTTCTTCTAAATAAACTTTTCTCTAAAGTCTATAGTTTTTCCTTCCTTTATGGTAACCTATATATATATATATATATATATATATATATAATATATATATATATATATATATAATATATATATATATACCTATATAATATATCATATATATATATATAATATAATATATAATATATATTATATATATTATATATATGCTATCACAGGGATCTACCTTGTAAAAAATGCTTTGGGAAATTTAATCCGAATTTATTATTTTAGAGGGATAATACATTTTATTCCCTTCTATAGACATTATTATTTTTATAATTTATAAAAAAAAGACTTCTTTTCGCATTTTTATAAACTCCACATCGAATTTAAAATATATGCGGTTTTAACTTATATTAATATTATTATTATTAATTATTATATTATTATATTATAATTATTGATTATTATTATTAATTATATTTATTAATTTTAAATTTTAATTATGTTTTTATTATTTATTTTTTTATTATATTAATTTATTTATTTATTATTATTTTTAGATGTTATTTTACATTATTCAACTAATATATACAGATATAAATATTGAAGCAAATGATTCTCATACATAATTCTCATGTTAATACTATTAGATTTACATTCACTAGCGAAAGATTATATTTTAAATAAACAGAAAGTTTAGTTTCCTTGTAATTATTTATATAAAAGAAAATATCACATCAGTTTCATTTCACAGCGCAGTATAACGGTTTTGCTTAACGGCACCTGAGTATGGGGCTAGAGTCTTAAACTCAACTAGCCTGAGAAACATAGCTAAAATATAAAGCAATATTAATATTAATTAACGGTGTGTGAATATATATATTTAACAATTGTTATATCAGATATAGTTTATATCAGAGTCCAACTATATATAATATGAACGACTTGTAACAGCAGGTAATGTAACAGGATCGAGTCATTCTCGTACCATGCTCTAATATAATTAGTGTTACTAAATCGAAAGTATCCTGTAATATTACCATCTTAAGATTAATTTTATAATCATCAACATAAGCACTAGTACATATCAAAAACTATAAAAAGTTATAATATATCACAAGTACTATAATACTTGCTATTAACTTTTTAAGCTAGTTAGGCTAGTGTTAGCCTAGCCATACCGTGGCGTAGCTTAACTCGTAGATGAAACCTGACGATATTTTTAAAATAACAGGAAACCGAATCTGTTTTATTAAAATTTTCTCCAGAATGCAATATAACTTTAAAAACATAGTTATGTTGAGATATGTCAAATATATGTTATGATGGAAAATCTAAAAAATAAAAATAAAAAAAATAAAAAATAAAAAAATAAATAAATAAATAATGATAAAAAAACATATCTCAAAACTACAATAGCTACAGGGGAAAGGAATACATTTTTGATCCTGCGTAAAATAAAATGTCAAAAAAAAATATTGTTAATCAATTATAGTAATTAATGAGTAGAAAGCCTATAGAGAATTTTATTACGTTACTCGTTAAATAACATAGACTTATGTGCAGTAATATTTGTTTTTTGTTTTTTTCTTTAACTAACAACAAAATGAACTACCCAAGACACCACTCAGGTGCGCCCCGCCCACCCCCACGAGCCACCCCCCAGCGAAACATGAGTCCAGTTATACCGCACCAGATTGGCAGCGAGTCGGGGGCTCTCGGCCTTCCGGGGAACTACGGTGGTAGGACTATTTCCCCCCTCCAGGGAGGGTCTCCGAACCCCCGCTCTTTGGTATTTGGTGTCGCGTGGTTCCTCCCGCCCTCCCCTACCGGTATGGAAAAAACATCCCCACTGTGTTCCACGTGGCTCGAGCCCCTTAACATTGCCGTGTAATACCTTTTACAATAACTTATATACATATTTATATATACTAAAAACCCCAACAAAAAAAAAACCCCCCCAAAAAAAAAACCAAATTTTTTTTTTTTTTTTTTCTTTTTTTTTTTTTTTTTTTTTTTTTTTTTCACCATTTTGCTAAACAAAATTTTACAAGGATTCCAAAAAATGTATTCCTTCCCTGTAGCTATTGTAGTTTTTGAGATTTTTTTTTTTTTTTTACAGTTCCTCCATAAATACCCAGGATTCCAACTGATTCTTTCCCTGTCAGCTATTTTGTTTTTGAATATACTATATATATATATATAATTATATATAATATATATATATATATACTATATAATATATATATATAAACGTATATAATCATATATATATATATATAATATATAATATAATACTATATATAATATATATATATATATTATATAATATTATAATATATTATTATATATATCATATATATAATTAAAAAATATATAGTATAAAAAAAGTGAAAATAGGAAAATAATATTGAATGTGAAGGTTCAAAAATACATTTAAAATGTTGTTTTTTTTGATATAGGTGTAAATCCCAAAAAGTTAAAACGGGTATTTATTATTCTCTTGTTAAATTCCCTTCAAAATTTTCTTTTTAAGCGTTTAGGATCCTGGAATGACCTATATAATATATATATATATATATATATATTATATATATATAAATACTATATATATAAATAATATAATAATTTTATATATTATATATATGTATTCCCTTTAAAGGGATGTTACATAAAAATGTACATATCGAAATATCGCTGAACCCTAATCGTCTAAACCATACATGTGCGTGTTAATAAACTCCAAAAAAGAAGAAGAAAGTGCCACATGTTGCTTTTATATCATGTTAATTTTAATATGATTAATTATTGTTTTCAATCTTTTTTATTTATTTATTAAGGGCTCGAGCCGACGGTAGGAACAGAGGGGGGGACGAAGTCCCCCCCGTTGTCCCCCGCTGAGGCCGAGAGAGACCCTGACTCTTTGACATCTTGGCGATTTAATCTTGGGTATCCTTTACTTTAAAAAAATAAAAAAAAACTATTGGCACCTTGTCGCCTATATTGCCGTGAAATTAATCGAAAAAAAAATCGATTACATCGCTCGTTCGATATATATCGGTTAACATCCTTTTAAAGCGAAAGTTCATATATATATATATATATAAATATATATATAAATATATATATATATGCTAATAGTATATATAATATATATATATATATATATTATATAGTTATATATATATATATATATATATATATATATATATAATATATATATATATATATAAATATATATATATATATATATATATATTTGGAAATTTAACACCGTTGTCTATAAATAGGTGTTTTCACCTCATTGAAATTAGTTTAAAAATGTCGCTCCAGTGTGTAAATGACTATAGTTTAATGATGCAATAATTGCTTCGGTTTTCTTCAATTTATAAGCTAATCTACAGGAAAGAAATGTGTATTTTTTTTATTGTTATAAATAGTGTATTTCTATATTATTATGTGTTATTATATTCTTTATATATTATTATTCAGTAATATTTTTATTATAGTTATTTGTTGTAAATGTGCTTCCTTTTTCTCGTATATCTTATATCTCTACTGTGTATCCATGCTCAAAACTCTGTATACTGATAAAATGTGTACTATTATATACGTAAGTTAAGAGTTGAACCTACTCATATGTAAATTTTCCTAACAGATTCAGAAACACAAAACCAAGAGGGAAGGGAGTAAATAAAAAATTTAGTCGCTACATAGCTGCCCTCGCGTTATTTATTCAACAAGTGATGATATACTCAAAAGGTCGGTATGGAAATTTTTGAAAAATCTGTCTGCCATTTCCAAAGTCAATAAGTTTAAAATAGATAATATATTTAGGGGTTGGCGGACGCACCGGGTGCGGTGCGGTGCGTGTGCGTGGTGCGTTCATTTTGGGCGGTGCGGTGCGGTGCGCATCAAAATTTCAGCGACCTGGTGCGGTGCGGTGCGTGCGGTGCGGTACGGTACAAGTGCGGTTGCCCGGTGCGGAGCACGAGAAAAAATTAGTGGTTGCGGTTGCGGTGCGGTTGCGTGTGCGGGCTTTTGATCGGCACCGCACCGCCACCAGCTGTCTCGACCAAATTTCTAAAAAAATTAAAAAATTGAAAAAAAAAAATTGAGTGGAATATTATATATATATATTATATATAAATATAATTATATATATATTATATATATATATATAATATATATATATATATATATATATATACTATATATATATTATATATATATATATATTATATATATATAGTATATATATATATATATATATATATATATAATACAACACCAACACTGAATGGTTGGCGTCCTCTCAACTGATTTTGGTGGGGAGGAGGCCGAATTCATTCAGCATTATCAACATCTGGAGCAACTAATTAAAGAACGCACACACATTCCGGATCGTCCCAACCCATTCTTGAACACACACTGGAACCTATGGTTTCACCACTAGTCCTTTTCTCTTTAAATACACCACTTCGCTCCTCTCGGTAAATCTGACCACAACTTATACCTAATCTCTCCAATTTTTAATACTTTCTCTCCAACAGGTCCATCCTGCCCTATGCGTTTTTTTGTAAGTTGATCGGGCCCGATTGGGGGGACCTTTTGCGTCGCTTCTACGCTAGCTATAATTGGAAGACTGCTTTGACTCTGGTGACGCTTCGGCTTCTGCCGATAAGGTGGAGCTGTAATCGTTGATGGGATGAGCAGTTCATTCCTTCTTCGGACTCAAATCTTTCTCTCCTCAAATCCATGGTTCGATCGTGCTTGCTCTCTGGCCATTCAGGCTAGAGACAGTGCGTTTTCGGGGGTGGAAAAAATTCTCGTTCTTCTATCATTCCACTCTTGCTAATTTTCAATCAGCTAGAAATCGTCTGGCAGGGATACTCTCGTCGAGCAAAGCGGGCTTTCATCAAACAAAAGTGCGCTTAACCTCCTTGATTCTCCTACTAAAGATCTTTCTGGCCTCTTGCCCAAAACATCTCTAAAACTTCTGTTAATCTGTCTTTCCTCCTCTTATTCGATCTGATGGTTCTGTTGTTAATTCTCCAACTGAAAAGGCCAATTCTCTCGCCTCCTATGTTTTCCTCTAACTCAACCCTGGACGATTCTTGCATTCCTCCTCCTCCTCCTTCTTCTCCTTCAGGTGTCATTATGCCATTGCTTGATTACATTTGATCGGGTGCATGGCCTCCTGAAATCTATGAACGTAGGAAGTCGGGGTGGTTCCGGATGGCCATTCCTCCCCGAGTTTTTTGAGGGAGTTGCTTTCGTGCTCACCCCGACCCTCGTTCACTATATTGCTCATGTTTTCAATTTACTATAACTTTCCCTCAGTGTTGGAAGCACGGCACATGTCCAACCTGTTCCAAAAAGGAAGCCACTCTGATCCTTCTAACTTATCGCCCTATAGCTCTCACTTGTATTCTATCTAAGATCTTTTGAAAACCCTTTCTCAACCTCTCATTCCTAGATTTCTGGAATCTTCATTCACTGTCTTTCCCCGATTCGCAGTACGGCTTTCGGCGCTCGAGGTCTACTGGCGATACTTATACTTCCTATCAAACTGATTTATGGTTTTCCGCCTCAGGAACTACGGTGAGACTTGCGTGGTGGCGCTGGACATATCCAAAGGCATTTGACCGGTTATGGCACGCGTCACTGCTCTCCAAGCTCCCCCCCCTCCTTTGGTTTCCTCCTTCTCTTCTGCTTACTTATGTCTAGTTTTCTTTCCAAATCGCTCAATATCGGCTGTTGTTGATGGGGCGACTTTTTTCTTTCTGTCAATAGTTGGTGGTCCTCAGGGTTGGCTTTTATCTTCCTACTTTATTCCTACTTTTTCATTAGATGATCTTCTGCCACCTGCACATCTACCTCTAGCCACTACGTATGGCCGATGGACCATCGACCCTTCATCTCAACTCATTTCAATTCTGCTCCCCCTTTTACTTCTAGAATTGCCTCTCGGCTTAATCTTTCCGATTCTATTCTAGCTGATCTGGATAGAATTTTCCGGTGGTCGTCTCAACCTTGTGAATTTAATTCTTATAAAATCCAACCATCTACAAATCTCCCTCTCTAGGACACCTTCTAACTTTCCTAACTCTTTTGACGGTTCTCTCGTCTCTCCTGGACAATATAACACATTCCTTTGGCCTTAACATAAACAAAAATGTCTTGAAAACCTCACATTACAAACGATTGCTAGGGCGACCTCAAAGAAACTGTGAGTTCTGTTTAGGCTGCGAGACTTTTTTCCTCTTCTCAGTTGCTCCAGCTATACAAGGGCCTCTTCCGCCCTTGTATGGAGTACTGCTTCATAAATAACAGAGTTCAGGTTACACCCGTTCTTTTGGATAGGGTCGATCAAAGCCAAAGAAGGCTTATAAACTGTTCTGCACTTTTCAGTTCACTTGACCCTCTAATCTTTGCGGCGCGATGTTGTGTTTTCAATCTCTTGCTATTAGGTACCGCAGCGGCAGGTGCTCGAGGGAGCTTATCACTCGCGTACCACCACCTTTACGACGCCCTCGTTAGCAAAGGGGTGCTGTGTTGGCGCATGAGTTTGTGTTGTTCGGCTAGTCGCTTGCGGTGCTTCCTCTCTTTTTCCATGCCACCTCTGTTTGTGGAATTTCTCTTCCATCTTCTGATTTTCCTGCTGAATTTAATCTCTCTCACTTTAAAGCCTGCGTCTGTGCTCATCTGCGTAGTTTGCGTTAGTTGATGAATATCTGAGGTGTGCAACACCCCCTCCTTGAATGGGGCTCTGGCCGTGAGTGGTGGTGACAACTTAAAAAAAAAAAAAAAATAATTCATAAGAGCGAACAAGAATAGGAAAGGCAGGTTTACAAATGTTATTTTTTGGAGCAAGAAAATTAACTATGTATTATCACTTACGTTTAGAGCAAACACGCTTAGCACGTCTGAAATTCAATTCCAAGGTTTATCAAAATTAACGAGTGATAGGTAAACAAATAGTTTTCCATTTACGATGTTCATTGTTCCATCATTAATGATATAATAACAGATGTAACCGAAATATAAATTTAGAGGAGAGAAAGTGCTCAATATCGTCTCTCTCATCATTTTTATTCCTTGACTGTCATTGTCTGAGAATAATAATACTCTCTTCAGAGTTATTACGAGAGGACGACAAACAAGTGTTTGCTGATTATCATAATGATATCTTTAAATGATTGGAGTACAATGATTACAATTTTGGTTAGAATTGAAAATTATCATGGGAAGGGAAGACAGTTTATTTTTATTCATCAGAGCGGGGCAGTACTGTCAGAGAGATTCATTAAGCTCTTGCAACTTTAACATAATTTCAGAGGAACGTCATTATTACATGAAAGTCATCAAATTTTAAATTCTGGCCTTATTTTATTTAGTTTCCTACTGAGCCATGGTTCGAATGATTAAAGTGTTGCCGCAATTGACCTATATTTTGAGAGAAACTTCGTTGACTCTTGTTTGAGATGTTACAACATTTCTAATGCTGATGGATTGACGGAGTTTGTGTTGTTCACTCAAGAAAGAAACAGGGAATTTTCCTTTATATTGGCACCAGCATTTCTCATGACACAGTGAACATCTCTGGGGATAGGTTCCATTTCGGCAACATTCCATTAAATACGTCACTGAGATATTCACCTTATATGACGTTCAGTGAGAGGTTCAGAGCACGACACAAATTTGGCTTCTGGAATAATTTGTCAACGGCATGACTACTCAGAGAAAGCAAAGAAACTTGCTGATTGATATCCTGACCATTGTTGTGTGGAGGAAAGCTAAACGATTATTTGATAGAGTTATTATTCTGAAACATTTTAGTTTACTCTATCATACCATTTTTCTTTCAAAATTAATGTCTCTAAGTATTTCCTTTGGTAGTGTGGTGTGAAAGAGGACCGCATACTTCACTACCCGTACAAAACCAAGAATTTCAACGTGACGAAACAGAAGGCATCCATTACTATAACTCTGTAAATTTACTATAATCCATCCTTTATGGGACTTTTCGCTTTCATTTCCAATAATTTGTATTTTGTTCAAGAGGTAATCTGATTCGTTTCTTAAACCTTGAATTGGGATCCTTTACTCTTTTACTCATTTCCTTCTACATTTTCCTTTGTTTGCTACCTAAAAAGCTCTTAACCTGGATATCATTCATTCTTCCTTTCCGAGAATAAATACGATTGCAAAGTGTACGGTTTGCGTTGTCATGGGAAACAATATTGAAGTAATCCCAAACTACGCTGAATAAGGCACACAACTACGAGCCTATCAGTATTAATATTGCTAGATTTCGATTGTGACTCAAATTACTGTCACTACCTTGAGACGCAACTAGTCAGCTCATTAATCAATTTCTCACAAAAGTTGTTAAATTTTCTAACAAGTTCCGTCAGAACATTTTCTAATCGCATTCCGAGTTTCCGAGTGAGGAATGCAAATAATTTTTTTTTATATATGTGAATTCGTGAGAGAAAATGCGAATATATATATACTATATATATATATATATATATATATATATATATATATATATATATATATATATATATATATATATATATATATATATATTTTAAAGTATATATTATATATATATATATTATATATAGGAACTTATCCTTTAAAAGGGTAGTTAACCGATATATATCGAACGACGATGCTTAATCGATTTTTTTTCGAATTATTTCAAGGCAATAGTGCGTTAAGGTTGCCAATAAGTTTTTTTTTTTTTTTTTTTTTTTTTTTTAAAGAAAGGAAAAACCCAAAGAATTTAAGTAGACAAAGATGGGAAAGAGGTCAGGGTCTCTCGGCCTCAGGCGGGGGACACGGGGGGATCGTCCCCCCCCCTCTGTCCCACCGTCGGCTCGAGCCCCTTAAAAAAATAATTAAAAATTTTTTTTTTAAAAATTAACATATAAAAATTAACATGATAAAATAAAGCAACATGTGGCAACTATTCCGCTCGTTCTATTGGAGTTTTAGCTAACACGTAACACTGCAGGGTTGCACAAGTAGGATTCTGCGATTTGCGATTTTATGGACTTTTTGTAACTTCCTTTTAAAGGATAAGTGCCTATATATATATATATATATATATATATAATATATATATACATATATATATATATAGTATTATATATATATATATATATATATATATATATATATATATATATATTATATATATTATATTACTCGTCAAATAAACGCACCACAAGTTTAACGTGGGCGAAGGAAGGGTGAAAAGGTTGAAGAACGCGAAGGGACACTTATTTGACCAATGACAATAGCATGGTGATTGCTCCCCCCCAGAAACCGTGGTTATAAGTATTTGAGTCCATGGTTTGCAGCCAAAGGTCTCGTAGTAGGGTTCGGAGGTTCGGCGCTGCAAACACAAAATGTTGGTACGTACGGCGACGGCCGCGTGGGGGTGTTGGGTCTGTCTCAATACCGTGTATGATCCCCTCTGGCACGGAACGACTGCCTGACACCGATCCTGCATGCTCTCGATGGAGTTGGGCTGAATGTCCTGGACAGTATTGATTCCATACGTCGAGGCAGTGGCCTGTCGCAGGTCCAGGAAGGTTATGGAGGAGGGTTCAGCTGTCGAATCCGACGTTTCGGAATCCCACGAATGTTTCGATTATGTTGAGGTCCGGAACTATATGCTTGGCCACTCCCAACGCACGTAATTTTGAACCATCCTAAGGTAGTGACGTTCAAGCACCCATTTTGCCTTGTTCGGTCTTGCATGTTATGCATTAGGATGATAAGAGTAACCGATATAGGGGGTCATATAGGAACGGGAATTACGGTTCGAGGATGCTCTGTAGATATTCCCTTACGGGGCTGTAAAGAGTGCCTGCCATCGCAAGATTGTGCAACCTCCGTAGGCCCCGACAAAGAGATTGCTTCCCCACGGGACCATAACCGGACCCACCTTCAAACGGGCCGCCACTGCAGCACATTGCTTTGCGCGAACCTCTCCGTCGGTCCGTCGGTTATACTTCTAGCATGGAATGTCCGAGGCGTACAAAGGACACTCTTCGATCGTCCGTTAAAAAAAGCACTTTGCCCAATCGTCGCGACCGTCCAAGGGATTGTGTTCTCGGGCAATTTGCCAGTCGCGCCCCTTCAATGTGCAGTTGGTGTGCGGTAGACCCATTGGCAGGCCTCCGGGGCGGTAATTATGTTCCGCAAGGCGTCGACGCACTTTATTGTCACTCACCCTGGCCGTGTATCTACGCCAGCTGTAACTGCAGATGTCGTGCCGTTGTGTGGAGCTCTCGTAATGCACGTAGACTATAAATCGGTCTTCCAAGGGTGTCGTGGCCCTGGGCCTACCTTGTCCTCATCGGAGATCATGCGTCGATGGTTTTCCTGGACCGTTTGAACCCACCCGTGCAATCGTTGTGTTCGCTACACCGAACCGTCGACCAAGTGCCCGGTACATTGTTCTTCGCATGGTGTGGTTGTTATATGCACGTAAATGATCTCTTGACAGTTGAAGCACTATAATCTCCATGTTTATCGGAGTCGCTTCGTACGTGAATGATCCGTCGCTCGATTATACCCCCGACATAACCTACCCCCACCTCTCCCAGGTCTAGTTACGTGGTTTATGTTTTCCTAAATTTATCGCCGTGTGACGGCACCAATACTGCAGCCAATTCTCTGCGAGGTGATTACATAGTTACACTGATTGCTGTCGTTTGTGCTGGTGTGGGTTTCATGAGGTTAGGGCTTCTCTGTTCCTGCGAGGATATTTACCCTACTGCTGGCGTTATTTTTGACGAGTAATTATATATAATATAATATATATATATATATATATAATATAATAATATATATATATATATTATATATATATATATATATATATATATATATATAATTATATATATATATATATATATATATTAATATAGATATTATTTCTTTACATCTTTTCTCAAAAAAAAAAAAATAGTACTGGAGGTTGTAGTTACAACAATTTTAGCTTTTCTCGTGATTTACAAAATTAAAGATATCGTACGGTGTTATTAAAGCACTGCATGCAAAATGTTTATAAAGTAGTTTTGAAAATAGATAAACGGGAGTATGTTCCAGGACGTACCAGTGGAGTACATGTAAAGGTTGAGCATTAGCTGTTAAGTCATGAGTCAAGAAAGAAATAGAGAAATTGAGATAAGTCACCAGAAAAATAAACACCAAAATATTAAGAAACAGACGAAGGTTTGAGTCATGTGTTTTCAAAGATGTTATAGCTGTGTGGTAAAAGATTATGTGGAGTGGAAAGATGGAGGAAACTGAGCTTTTGAGTCATTGAAAACAACGTTATTCTCAATGACCCAATTAGAAATTTGAGAAATATGATGCTAGTTGATCCAAGGGTGACCCAAGGGTGAGCTAATTGTTGTTGAAATGGACGTCTAGTCCCCGAAATGAAGGATGAAAGGTGAAGTCGTCGGCATAAGAGTGGATATGTGATGAAGCAATAGAGAGAGGTCTTTTATGAAAAGTAGAAAGAGTTAGGGATAAAACAGAACCATGAGTAACACCAATATTTATGATTTAAAGGATGAGCGGTGTCATTCACCAAAATACTGAAGGAAGAGGACCAGAACCAGAAAAGAATAGCAATATATCACCAGTTAGAGTGCTTCTTATGAACAGCCATATGGCGAGCAGAGAAAAGATTAGAAGAATTGAGATGTTTTCAAATCTTCCTACTAGGATAGGTTCGAAAACTATAGAAAGAGCAGAAGTTAGAGAGATTTGGCAGTGGAAGGTTAAACGGCAGTTATGCCGACGGTAAATACTAAAAAAGGGCAAGAGGAAGAAGCAAAGTTAAGAGTTAACATTTTTTTGAAAAATATTCACCAAGGAACGTGAGGAAGAAGAGACCACAATGGATTAGATGCTTCCTACTTGAGAAAAGAATTTTTAGTGTCATGGAGAAAAGATTTTGCACGATTTTGGGATGAAATATAAGTTGCAAGGGTTTCTGGAATTTGAAGATGACAGTAATTCCTAAAGGCAGCATCCCTGTGGCTAATAGCACAAGAACACAAGAGTTAAACCAAGGTATCTAGGTTTTTAATTAAAGGTAAAGATCATGGGGTGCACGCCTCCATGCCAGCGAGAATTAGCTCGCTCTTTGCACACTCCGAGGGACCCTTTCCAAGGAAACTGTAGTCATTCCATGGGAAATCAAAGAAGTACGACATGTTAGCAGAACCGAAGTGCCATAAACGTTTTCTCGCCGTAGGCGGGGGTATTTCTTGCGGAAGATTTGAAGAGATAGAACAGAAAACAGAGATATGAGAGTGATCGGAGAAACCCAGAGGAGGAAAGAATTTAACAGAATAAGGATAAGAATTAGAGATTAGGAAAAGGTCTAGAATGTTGGGTTCATCTCAAAGACGATCAGAGATACGAGTAGGGAGCTGCCCCAACTGCTCGAGGTAATCATGGATAGAAAAGTCGTAGCAAGTTCATCAACTTTATCTTGAGAATTAGAGGAAAGCAAATTGGCCGTGGTGTGAAACGTTGAAAATAAACCAAGGAATGATGATTCAGAGAATGTGAAGAAGAGAGAGAATGTGTTCTAATTTATTATGACAGGTTAGCTTGAGCCATTAGGTAGAATATTAGGAAAACTCCAAATCAAAGACACGGGAACAAACATCATTGCACACATTGGCACAAAAACCTAAATTTCTGCTAGGAATAAGAGATGAGGTTTAGAGGAGGAGAGGTGATGTTCAACAAGTTTCGGTTAAGAATAGGAGATGAGGTTTAGAGGAGGAGAGGTGATGTTCAACAAGTTTCAGTTAAGAATAGGAGATGAGCTATAAAGAAAGAAGACCGTACATCAAAACAGGCTTACAATTCCGTGACGGCATCAACTCCATCACCGGAGGCCATCAATGGCCTTTAATGGTGACGAGGGTAGGGTGGATAAGGGGCTATTTTTGGAAGCCACCCATATAGGCTTCTCCGAGACTAATCGCGTGGCTGCCATTTTATACCATTTTTTATTTTCTTTTTAAGAGGTAAGTGTTGTCTGTAATTGTATTTTATGGTGTGTGATAAGGGAGAACTTACTCCAATGTAAGAAGAATGTGGATATGAGCGCAAAAGGGGAGAACCATTGAGTACTGGAGTGTCATGGGATGTACTCTAAGACTCCATATATGCCCAATGGTGGGTAATCGCATCGCTTCAGGAGCGCTACTTCCCTCTCATATATATATATATATATATATATATATATATATATATATATATATATATATATATATATATATATATATATACGAGATATATATATATATTATATATATATATATATATATATATATATATATATATATATATATATATATATATAATATATATATATATATATATATATTATATATATATATATATACTATGCCGGTGCGGGGCTGCGTGCGTTGGTGCGCAAATTTTTGGGCGTGCGGGTGCGCATAGTTCGCCTCGTGCGGTGGCGGTGCGCATGGCAAAAGAGATGGTGCGGTTGCGGTGCGGTGCGGTGCGATAAGATGACGGGTGGTGCGGTGCGGTCTGGGTGCACACCTCCCGGTGCGAGCGGTGCGGTGCGCAAAAATCCGGTGCTCGGCCAACACTAATAATATATATTATATATATTATATAATATACTCTCTATATATATATATATATATATATATATATATATATATATATATATATATAGCAGTAAAGTTTAGGGCTACTTTTACGGCACAGTGAGTCAACGAGCCCCCTAAAATGGAGTATTTACCCTTTTAGGGGGTTCGAGCCAATGGGGGACGGAGGGGGGGACGTTTCTACCCGGACGGGGATGGCTCGGATGAAAACCCCCCGCGAGCACCCAAAGACCAAGAGCGGGGATTTCCGGAGGGACCATCCCGGAGGGGGAAATTATCCCCCCGTAGTCCACCTAGCAGGCCGAGAGACTGGCCGACTCCGACATCGCGGGCGGACTACCCACGTGGGTATTCAGTTAGTGATTACCCCCAAAAAAAACAATAAATCCACAAAATGAACTTTTGGGACATTTATTGCAACAATCTATTTCGTTACTCTATAAATCTCAAACCATTCGGGACATTTGATTTACTCTATATATATATTAATATATATATATATATATATATTAATAATA
>JABUQX010036615.1:0-31941 GCA_015478945.1 Trachelipus rathkii
AAGAATGCTTAACTAGGTGTAGTAGGATTGTGGTGGTTGTAGTGATAGTGTTAGTTGATTTTTATATGTCGTGGTATAAAAGTTCATAGAGAATGTATGTGATTGAGAAACTAATAAAACCATATAATTAATAAAATGAGTTTTATATATAAATATATAATAAAATGGTTAAAATATTTATATAAATATGTGATTCATTATATGGATTAATTATAATATATATAATTATGAATATAATTCATATTAAATTATGTTATATAATTAAAATAAATATAATTAATATATATATTAAATTAATAATATAATAAATATAATAATTTTTTCATTTAATAATATATAATAGGTAATGAATAATTACATATTTAATTGTTTATTTAAGTTAATAAGATCAATAATAATTATAATAATTAATTATTAATGAATGATATAATAAGAGCATTTAGTAAATGGCAATATATATATATATATAATATAATGAATAAATAAATAATTAATATATATATATAATAATATTTATAGATATTATAAAAATAGATAATTATAAATAATTATAATGGATAAATAATAATAGTATTAAGAATTAATAATTATAAATTTAAGATTAATATAATGTAGATATATGAATAGAGTAAATAATTACCGCAATGTGATTAATTGCGGTTAATAAACTACTACATCAATATATACAAACTGCTACAATTAATAACACGATTTCATTTAAATATCAGATTCATTATCAGCGACTATTAGCTATGCGGATGGTTGCGTGCGGATGTATTATAATTTGTCAGGAGATTTGAATATAAAGAATATTTTATAAAAATAAATAAATAAATATGAGAATTGAAAAATAAATATAAAATAGTTATAATATTAAGATAGTTGGAAGAAAGTAAATGCAAGTTTATCTCTGATCATAATCTATAATAGTTATTAAAAAATAATAATATTCAATATTGGGAATAATGAATAAATAACACATTTAATAATCAATATGATGGAAAGAAGTATATTGCTCAAAGAAATTAACTTTTGCTTCCTCGTCCAGTTACGTTATATATGAGAGAATTTATAACATCCTATTAAAATTTGGAAATGAAGTTATTATAAATGATAAATAATAATAATCCAAAATTGAAACAAGATTTCTTAAGTTTTTGGCAAGAAATATCTAATAATAAATTAAATGTACAATGTGATATAGTCTTCAGTCTATATAATAACACTATTTATATAATTACAAAAGGATTCAATTAAGGAAGGAATTTATATTGTAAAATATTTAAAATATTACTACTCGTGCCGAGTTTTAAAAAAAAAATTGACAGATGATATTATATAACTAGGGTAGAAAACGCATTTGGATTCATAGTGGATAAATTAAGACCTTACATTAACTATTTTTATTAATAAAAACTGATCGAGCTAATCTATATCTTGAAATATTTGCTTATTATAAATGAAGGGATTTAAGTTTTTACATAAAAATTTTAACTATACATTCTTGAATGTAAGTTGAAATTCAGATATTCTAAACTATAAAATTGTGAGTGATGTACTAAGTAATTATTTATAATATTCAACTTCAAGAAAGTTAAATTAATAGTTGAAAGTTGAAAGAAAGAAAATAACTAAAATACGAATAAATAACCATCAACATGATTTTTTTTTTGCTAGCACCTAAGTAATTGTAGCAATATGTGGACGCTTTCACCAGACTCTTAAATAAAGTAATGTAAAACTCTAATGGTTTGTCAGTAAAGTAAAGTGTCTATATTTGAGAGAGAGGATGAATAGATTAAGAACACAAACACTATTAATACTAAATAGCTACAGTGCTAAATGAAAATTGTAAACTATACAAGAATAACGCTTATTTCATAATGATGATACACAAATACAGTTGTGGAATTAATTTAAAGCAAAATAATAGTGAATTTATACATCAAATATATATTAATTATACAACTACATTTAATGATAAACTTTGCACATAATCAACTTAAATACGAAACATCTATAAATATAATATCCACATAAATTAAAAAGAATAAGGATATGATATCAGAAAAAATTATCTATAACAAGAATTATCAATAAAATTTCTATAGAGAGAGAATATATTCATAATAATACAGATTCCATGTATATGCATAGATAGAAAAATAAACTACTATTATTATGTAAAGTATGCAAGATAGCAACATAGTATATTTGAAAAACTACATCCAAATTAAGAAAAACGACATAAGATACAAAATACAAATGAAAATGAAATAATAATTATTAATTTTTTATTGGTTATATTATATAGACAAAATGACAAAATGTTTTAACCTTATCGTTAATAACCATATTAACTAAATAGTTGAAAATATAACATGGCATGCTCTCAACTAAAATGTGTATACATGATGTAAGAGGAGTTAACTATAATATTGGCATTGCTGGTATATATAATGTAAAAATGAGAAAAGATAGATAACAAGATCAATACTCAGCTAAAGAAAAATTAATGTCTCTAAGCAACATTTACAATAATTTGAATTTTAAAACATAATATGAAATAAATATTTAAACCATAAGTTATAAATATCTTATTATAGACAGATAAGTTAGGAGAGTATTAGTGAAATGAATGGTTGATAGAGATCATTATGATATGGGATAATATATCCTCATATAATCAATGCGAAACTCACTGTTAAAATTATATTAAATTAAAGATTAGTTTGAAGGCAATTAACGATATAATATTATATAAATATATATATAAGAAATTATATAATAATAATATAAAAATAATAACCATTAATGATATTTATTATTATTATAAAGGTTTATATAAGATTATATAAAACTTATATTTCTTTGCTATTATTATTATTGATTCTATGGATTTATTTCTTTTCATTAATTATTTATGTTTACTGTACAATAATCGTAATATTCTCTCTATTCTCTATATATATTCTTTTTTTGTATGTATCTATCTATTCTAACTTGAACGCATGTTTCTATATTACTTACTATCTCTATTATATTATATATATATACTCACTATATTAATAAGGTATATATATATATATATATATATATATTATTATATTATTCTACTACTATATATATCATCATTTACTCTCTTCTATTACTATAGTATATATATTATATATTATATATAATATATATATATATAGTATTATTATATATATATATATATTTCTTCTCTATTATCTTATCTTATCTCATTCTACTCTATTATTCTTTACTCATCGATCTCTCTTTCTCTCCCGTCATTTACGCGGATGTATAATTCGAATACATTGCGCTCATCCACATATCCGCTGTTCGATAAAAATACATCTGCAGCATCATTATATATATGTATATTATCTCTGTATATATATACTCTATATATATCTATATAGTCTATACTCTATACTCTATACTCTACCCTATCTACCCTATATATATATATCTACTATTCTTTATTCTATTCTATCGTATGCCTCTATTCATGTATCTATTACCTCTATCTTATTATGATCCTCTTACTTATATTTTCTCATCGTTCGTCTTTGCTCGTTCGCTCTGTGTTCGCTCTTGTGTGTCTCTGGGTTATGCTGTAATGTATTGGTTGTTATTGTGCTCTCATCATTATTGAGTCCTGGATGTACTTTAGTATTTATAATAAATAAGTCTTTTGGCCTCAGAGTGGACCCTTAATAGAGTATCTCTACTAAATTATTTTAAACTTAATACTTATATAATTGATAACTATTAAAATAATAGAAATTATTATCGCTATGATCTTATGTTATTTTTCATTCATATGTTTATTATATAATAAGTTAATTTTCCTTCAGTTCCTAATCATCATATGTGTTGTATCCTAGTACTAATAAAGTACGCATAAAAAGTAATGACATTACCTAATATACACAAATGATTTTAAGTAAAATGTTGATATTTATACGTATGTAAATACTCGAGTTATTTGTATTTTCTAGGCGTACATATATTATTTTTTTCTATCTATTCCAGAATATATATATTATTATTTGCCCAATATTATATGATTTAACCCGAAAGAGGATCTTACACAAAACCATAGATGAGAAATAATATAAAACTATATTATATAATTTTCGTATGTAATTGTTTTTATATGATTAGGGATAATATATATATAATTACATTTTTAATATAAATTATATTTATCTTAAAATTCTTAATTAGTTTTTATATATATATAATCTTATTTAGATAAATTGAATATTACATGAATTATAATAATTCAATGCAATAATTTAATGTGATTTTATTACTTTAAATATTTAATTCTGGAATTATAAAAATTAATCAATTCGATTTTTTTCGGTAATTCTTCCGTCTTAATTTAAAATCATCTCAAAATAATACATCGAATAATAATGAATAATAATAAGAATAATAACTATATATTATTAAAAAAAAAAAATAAAATTATACGAAATAATAATAATATATTATATATATTGATAAATATTTACCAGCGAACCACTATTCCATTTTAACCATAACTTTAAATTTTAATTTAATGTCTTTTAATATATAGGTTCGAACTTAACACTATTATTATAAGGATGATGAGAAAAATTAGAAAATGAGTAATTTAATATAAATACTATAATTGATCTTATTAGCATGACCTATTTGTTTACGAAATGGAATTTTAATCATAAAAGAATAATAAATAATAAAATTAATAATAACTATATATAATAAATTAAATAAATACTGCAAAAATATTATTATTTAAAGAAGATAAAATATAGAAATTAAATAATAATAAAAAGGATCATTAAGCAAATAAACATTATAATGAATAATTAGAAAATATTAATAATATAAATAAATAATAAAATAATTAATAAATTTAATTATACATAATAAATATATAAAAAAATAAATAAAATATAATAATATAAAAAAGGAACAGATTCCATCTTTCGTATTAAAAGCTTCAACCCGACCAATCCAGGACCATCACAATAAAAATTGAAAGATATAAAAAATAAATACAATAAATAACCATATAAAGATAAATTATAATATTAGAAAAATTAAAGTATATATAATACCAAGTGATGCATAATTATAACTATATAATATTAATAATCTATGTATATCTTCAAAGTAAAAGATATATTTTAAGGGTTCAATACCATATTCTATTATACAACTATAATAAAATATGATCACAACTTACAAAGACGAGTTACTAAATATATAAATATAAGCTCAAGTGTAATATTAGTTTATCATATTGATGTATAGTGATATATAATTAAATAAAATATTTTTACTACTAATCTCTTACATCTATCTCAATATTTACAAAATAATATCTAATATTAATCCAAATAATATTTACTTATATTTTTCTTATATAAAATAATTAAATATAAATAATGCTTTTATTATCGGTGCTTCCAGTTCTACAATACATATAAATACAACACATATATAAATAACGACTGAAATAAAATTCATCATCAAAATTTAAAAGAATTTCTATAATATAATATTTGGTGTAAATGAATAATATTTTTTGTCTTTATATATTAAATTACACTACTACAACAACTATACTACACAGTAATAGTGATGACAATCACAATACTAAGAATAATATATAAAGCACACACATTCAATACACCACACTACACACAACACGAACACTAATATAAAGAAATCTAAATAATTTAAATATTACATCACAGCTGATAGAGTTGGGACCATATGAATTTCTACATATAGATATAATAAATAATGATACTGTTTTGCTTCTCCTTTATGTATGATTTATATTAATAATGCAGGTGAATTTGACATTTTAAAACAAAGACGTAATGAGGTAATAGTGGATTAGTAAAATATCAATAATACATATAATTTAATATATAGCTCATTATAATATTATAATAAATAGTATAATTAAATAATAATTAATAATAATAATATAGATAATATTAATATTTTATAATTATTATATGAACATATTTAAATAATATATATTATATTATTAATATTAAATAGTATTAATTATCTGCATTTAATATTTTTATTACAAATTTAATTCTCTTAAATTAAAAAACATATCATGATTTAACATTATTAATATATTTACATAACAATAAGTATAATTTTTAGTTGAGTATGATACAGATTTACGAATAGGAACATGAATAATAATTAATAGTACATTCAAATTATAATAATATAATCAACATAATAATATTATATATATCCACCGTATAGTATTCATAATATATTATATTTACATATACGTATATATCGTCCTATTCATCTCTACATATACTCACTCTAATACATATAATCTATATACTTTATATCACTTATATAGGTTAATTATATATATAAATAATAATATATGTATTATTAACTGACGTCTAATAATACTGTTACTAATATTTAATATGTGGAAGAATTTTAAGCTAATCGCGCAAGCGCCATTAATATACAACCACAGTTTAAATATTATATGAATCTATCAATATTATTAAAATTATTAATTATTATTAATATTATTAATCATTATTGATATTATTAATATTAATAATATTCTTTTATTCTTATAATACTAAGTATTTAAATATTAATTAATATTATTAATTTATATATTATTAATATTATTCCATATTTTTAATATTAATATATATTATTAATATTTCCTCTTTAATGTAGCAATATCTAATTATATATTAATATTATATAATATTATTTAATTATTATTAATATCTAATTAAAGGTTTTATTTCCTATTCAATAGTATTAATATTATATATTATATAATTATTATTAATATTATTAATATGTCATAAAAATATTTGATTTTATTAATCGATTAAAAGTATAAAGATTTATCACTACGGAATCATGTTACTTATCTATATTTATATATTATTTAATATAAAAATATAATACACATTAATATATAATATAAAATAATAATAATCAATATCAAATAGAATAATCAATAATCTTTTCATATTATATAAATTAATAGATAATAATAAAGTTAGTTATAATACTGGAATAATATAATAATAAATAATAATAATCCATATAATGAATACATATTAAACATTATCCATCATCTAATCTCTTTAATACACTAGTCATTCTAGTAGCTTTAGATAGGAGCCTAAAAATAGTCATAACAGAATGGTTTATTATAATTATAAATTATAGAATTATAAGTTATAATTATAATTATATATTATGATTATAATTATAATTAATATATAATTAATAATAATAATAATATATATAATAATATAGATATATCATAAAATCATATCAATGAACGATAATATTTGATATCTGCCCACATAAACTATCTGTAATTAATAAATCTGAAAAATAAAACTTAAAAACAAAAATGAAGAATAAAATTTGTAAGTGAAAATTTATAATAATAATAATAATAATATATTAATAATAATAATAATAATAATCTAATAATCACGATATCATAATTCTCACATATAAGATCCATTATTACATCTTAACATCCCTCTCCGCTCAAACCTTAATAATAAAATATAATAAAATAAGAATAATACCAATAATAATATATATTAATCCGTAACAATTTCCATCAGTGAATTTAGAGAAAATACTCTCGTACTACATTCTTTCTCCCTCACCTAACCAACTACATACTTTTGCTTAGCTCATCAAAGGAATTTCAATTATGTTTATTATTCAACCTTTAGTTAAAGAGAAAGTTGCTGTCAGTGTATGACGGATGAGAATGTGTTCCTGAAAGAAAGCACAAGGAAAGAAATGAAGTTTGTGTGTAGTGATTTACATGTAATGAAAATGTAATTTGTAATTTCAGAATGTAATTACATTCTCCAACAAGAACATCAAATGCCTAGAATTATGTTACTAGTTATTAAGACTCAAAGGTCTTTCTCTCATAATTCCTTAGTCTTTAATAAGTCAATTTTTTTTAGTTTACTCCTTCTTACGTTAGGTAAATAAAACACACAACACACAAATGATTAATTTCCTACTCCTAAAATAATTTATTAATTTTTATTTCATACAATGTCTAATTATTCTGAGTTTTTCGGTTATCTTTGATTTTACATTTTATATTTTTTTTATTATCTATTATTATTTATTACTTATTATTATTAATTAAGTTTATTTTTTTATATATCTATGTGCTGTATAATTATTATCTACTATTTAATTCAATATTATAAATAAATTTCATAATTTTTTATTTTCTGTCACATAAATTTTACTCTATTATTATTAGTCATTATCTAGATTTATTACACACTTATATTAGACCTGCATCTATTTTTCCCAACATTTACTTTGATCTTTATCCATTGTACTTTGTGGATTTATTATTATTTATCATACGATTGTTTACTTGTTTTCTTCATTGTTTACTTTACAGTTATTTTACTTATGATTAATTCTTACTATGTATTTTCTCATGTTTATATTTATTATTATTTTATGTCATTATACCAAATTCATTACCTTTATATAGTTTATTTCCATTTATTCAAGTTAATAATCCTTGTTCGTGCAATATTCTTTTTTTCTTCTATTTTCTTTTAATATCATAAAATTTAATAACATAATTTAGGGAAAGTGTTAGAAATAAATACTGAACTAATAATAATAATATTAATATAATAATAATAGATAATATAATTATAATAATAATAATATTAACACAAAATAAAATAAATATAATAATATAATAATAATAATAATAATATAATACATAATAATTAATTAATAATAATAATAATATAGATAATTATAATAATAATAATAATAAAATAATAATAAATAATAATAATAATAATTATAATGTAATAATTAATATAGATAAATAATTAATAATACATAATATAAATTAATAATAATAATCATATAATAATAATAAATTTCATTTATATAATCATAATAATATAATAATAATGATAATATAATAATAATATATAAAATAATAATAATACATAATAATAATATAATAATAATAATGTAATAATAATAATAATAATAAATAAAAATAATAATATTAATAATAATAGATAATATTAATAATAATATTATAAATAATCTGATATCTATAACAATAATAATACTAACAGTAATATTATATGAATTGATCATAAGTCAAATTTATACTCTCTCAAAATAATATTCAAGAATATATTAAAATAAATTAATTATTACTAATTATAATTATTAATATATTATAAATCATGTATGGTCGAAGATATTATTTTTATGTTAAATATTTGTTAAATATATTATTATTGCTCCTTATTATAAATTTATTATTTTTAAATTCATCTCTTATATATATTGAATAATTATATAATTATTAAATTAAAAAGTATTTTAGAATCTAATTTTATGCTTAATAAATATATGAATTAATTAGATATGATATAATATGAATTTTTATAAACTCATCATTCATTATATATTTTGAATTTTAATATTTAAAAAAAATATTTTATTTACTTCATAACATAATTATTTAATTATAATAAATAAATATAATAATATTAATAATAATTAAAATACATTAATAATAATAATATATAATAAAATATAATAATAATAATAATTAACTATATTTATTAGCAAATATATATATATATATATACTTTTTACTTATATTTTCTTATAAAATAGAAACATGATCATATTAATTCATTAATCCATAATACGCTATTAGAATAATATATACATCGTTAATTAGAATTATAATTATATTTGTATGACTACATTATAATTAAATTAAATTAATATTATAAAATTAATTAAATTAATAATATTTAATTAATTAACTATTAAATTAAATATACCAATTATATTAATTATAATAATTATCTTAAAAATAATAATAATATAATATATTTTTTATATCTTCAGTATAAAAATATTATATATATATATATATATATATATATAGTTATATATTAATATTAATTATTAATAATAATAATAATAATATTTTAGGTCTCGATGTATTGTTATTATCTAAAAATTATAAAAAGTTTTAACAATTTTAATAATATTATAGTATTATGTTGATTTTATCTATATATATATTATATGATATATTATTATATATACTATAATTATTATATATATATTAATAATACTCAATTATATAAATTATATATATTATATTATATTATTATAGTATATTTATTATAATATATAATTAATATTATATAATATATATTAATTAATATATTATATATATATTATAATGATTAAATATGAAAATAGTTTGTTTATTAAGACATGGATTGTGAATTTATTAGAGTTATTAAAGCATTTATTAGATTAATTAAATATATTTAGACAATTTAAAGAATGGCATATATGCATTTCTCACAAATGCCACAAATTTTTTTAAATATTCAAAGTCAATTTATTAAAAAAAAATATTATTTATATATATATATATATCATAATTAATAAATCTTATATTAATTTTGATAATATATTAATATATTATTATAATATATACATAATATGCATTATGATATATATATATATATTATATTAAAATATATATATATATATATATTATATATATACAATATATATATTAATATATATATATATATATATTATTATATATTATTATATATAATAATATTTAATATGTATATCTAAATTATATTAATAATATATATTATATATAATATATATAAATAATAATTATTATATATAATAATATAATATATATATATAATTAATAAATAATATATATATATAATATTAGCATGACAGATAATAATTTTAATATTACAATATGCAAGTTACAATAAATGGTTTTTTATTTATTTACTTTATTAATAATTATGATATTTATAATATAATAATAATATATAATATATAAATATATTTATTTATTTCTAAAATAATACATACATTAAGATAATGTCAAAAATTTCAAGTAGTATATAATATTTAATGAGTTAATTGTAATATTCTATATCTGTTTTATAATTTGTTTATTAATTAATAACAAATGAATTTGTTTAATATCTTTTATCTTTATTTGCAACTAAAAGTTTAGATATAATTAAATCATAATGCTGCAAATTATCTATGTGTTTCCTTTTCGTTATAATCAATTTTATGATATATTAAAATTTTATATCTTTAGTAAATTTGAGAGTATTTTGCCTAATGTATATATTATGTTTTATATATTTTATTAATATTGATATTATAATTCGTGCAGTCAATATATTTATAGTTTATATTCTTTATTATTTTATCTATTATTAATCTCAATTATCATCATTAGTACAAAATTAAATTATTAATGCAATTGTTATTAAGTTATTTAATACAATTATCGCGTTAACATGTATTGTTTTTGTTAATATTCACTTATAGTTACATTGTTAACTTAGTAGAGAGCATGTATTGTTTATTAAGTATCAGTATCGAGCTATATGTTTTATATATGGGTATAACAAGATATATATATAAATATTATATATATATAATTATTATAATCATTATATTTATTTATATTATTTATAATATATACTTTTTAAATTATCTATTATATATATATATATATATTCTATGATATATATATTAAGTATATCTATATATTAATAAATATATATATATATATTAATATAATATTCTAGTGATATTATATTAATATAATATTATATAGATATATATATATATCATAATATTATATATATTAATATTATCTATATAATATATACTAATATATATATATATTAATATATAGTATATATTCCCTTGTTATTAATATAATATATTATATATATATTATATATTATATGATATTAATATATATAAAGTATGTATAATATATATAAGTATATATAGTATATATATTATTAATATATATATGATATATATATTTATATTATATATATATATTATATAGTATAATAATTTAAGTATATTATATATATATATATATAGTAATATAATATTATCTAATTATATTTAATATATTATATATATATATATATATTATATATATATATATCATATATTAATAGTATATAATATATATAATATATATATAATATATATATATATATATATATATTATATATAAGTATATATTATTTATCTTGTCATATTTATGTACGTATGAAAATTGTTTCGTACGCTTATAGGTGTTCCATAAGTACCTTTAGGTAAGACTTGCAATAAAGTATAAGAGGTAGGCTGGCTGATATAAGAGAAGTAGCAAATATGCTTAAAATAAGCTTAAATAGTATAATAAAAATTAATAAATGAATAAGTTCAATAGAAAGGAGACATAATATAATATATAAGGATAGAAGGTAAGGAAAAAATAATGTTTCAATTTTAAAATCTATATAAAAGTAAACGAAAAAGGTTCAATGATATAATATATATATACTAGGATTATCACAAGGCATGTTATATTGATATTGCATAGTTAATTAACATCTACGAAAGATATTTTGACTTGCGTAATAAGCTTTTCCCGATTAGGCTACTCATACAAACATAAGAATGTAATACCATTCTCATCTAGGGAATAATTCAATATAATGCTGTAGGCTTCACTTTAGAAGTAGAACAAAAATCAAAGCACTCTTACTCATGAGGGTGAGCTATATATATGAGCTGTTGAGCTATAATTTCCAATTAACCATAGATAATATTAAACTAATATTGTAATATAATAATTATGATAGTAACGCATATAATATATATATATTGTATTATAATTATACTATTAATATATATATATATATATATACTATATATTAGTGATATATTATATTATAGATATATTACAAATAGATTAGCTAGATATCTTGATTTTTATATTGCTATTTAGATATGTATGTATGGTCATAAATATAGTAAATGATAAATTGAAGTAATATATGTGTAAATGTATTATTAAAGAAATTTTAGTTATGTAATATAAAATATTGAAAATATTTTATAGTACAAACTTTCGGGAAAATCTTTTTAAGTACATAAGTTTAATGACTATATATATTATTAGTTAAGTGCAGTACTTTCTTATTTATGACTCAGTTAAACCAATTATGATATATATTTATTTAATAGAAATTGATAGGAAAGGACATTTAGAGAGTAATGATAATTGATAAATCACCAATAGACGTATGAATTAATCAGAAAATAGGACGAATATGAAAAAATTATGTTTTGTCTTATTGGAGATATGAGTATGTAGTACGATATTTGAAATTTTTGGATAAATTATTAGTCTTTTTGCTTTAGACTCAACTCTTAACAGACGCATAATTAATAATTAGTTACTAGGTATAATGATATATATATATAATATATATATATAGGCTAATAATGTGCAATGTTACGATCTCACATAAAGGTGTATTTTACTTAAATTGAGAGTGAGGTATGTTTTACACTTACAGTATGTACTCTAGGTATTAGCACGAAGAGTAAAGAGAAATTAGACACACACAGTAGCAATTTAACATGTACAGTTCATTATGTTACAATTAGAGAACTTTCATGTATGAGCATTGTTATATAATATATTCTAATATTTATGAAGAATAAAGAATAGAAATTATTAGTTTGCCTAAAATGTGCACCAACCATCTTATCTTTCCGTAAATTGTAACGATAAAGAAATATCTAAAGAAATAGAACTCATAATGAAAAAGAGGTTAAGATTTATTGGTTTTAGAAGTGTATGTTTCCCAAATGAGTGGAAATTAGAGAGAATGAATCATGCGAATGTGTATTATCATAATAATATTAAGGTGAAAATAAAAGAATAGATCACTGAGAGCACCATAGCAAGTCTGGCGGTGATGTTTATAGTGACGATTTATCACATATAGTCATTATATATTATGAGTCGATGCCGCATAATAATCTTCCACTAGTTGTGTACATGAGTAATAAGTAGATAACATAAGTATAGTATATTATTATGATTTATGAATGTATAAAAGTATTATTAATTTCTAATGAGCAGGCTTATGTTTTTGCCCTAATTTTTTTCTTGATTTAAAGTAGGTCGAGAGAAGGGCTTATAAGTACGCTGAGTAGAATTAACGTTGTAAAAGATAGTGAGGGGGGAGTGCTACAATATAAAATCAATTATTATTAGAGATAACAATTCCTATAATAAAGTTAATAGAGTAGTGTACTATAAAATAAATAAACTCTAAGGAGTTTCGGAACAGAGTGCAACAAGAGTGCAGAGGAAGAATTGCTAATCTAAAGTAATTCGTCGAGAGATAGTCAACTACTACACCTGTATCTCTATAATAATATATAATATATATATATACTAATAATATATCAAAATGATATATAATATAATATTAATAATATATATATATTATATTATACATAATAATATATGAAATATATAATATAATATTATATTATATATATATATATATATATATATTGATATATATATAATTATATATAGTTATATAATTTAGTAATAAGTATTATATATATGATATGTAGTAATATATATATATATTAATATATAGGTGAAATTCTATTATCTTTATATGAGTTTTTAGTTTAGGTGTAATTGGCAAAACAGAACCTACTTAATAAAGCCATGATATTGTTGATTGGTCGATATTTTAACATATAAGGAAGTTATTATTAACTTATAATCAAAAATTATAATTATGTAAATATGAAGTATCGATGTGATAAAATGATATATGCGAATAACGGTATGGAATGATTATATATAGTAATATATTAATATATAATATATGTAAATAGAAGATATAAACATATATCACACTTAAATTTGTTAAAAGCTTATATATTATCATATATAACATAAATATTATACTATATAATAATATATAATATTATATATAAATTAATTATATATATTATATATTAAATCTTTAGAATTCTTGATTAATAAGGGAGATGAAATTTAGCTCCCTCTAACTCCAGAATGTCTTAAAATATACAGATTTCAGAAAATTTAGTTCGAAAAAAATTAATAATATAATTATTGTCAAAGCTATTATGTATATTTTCAGCCATACTCAAAACTTTATTTTCCTATATTATTTTTATATAAAAAATTAAAGTTTAATGCTAATAAAATATATTGTTAATTTTAATTATTATAGAAATGATAATGAATGTATAATTTTATACAACACAAAATATCTGACGTCTAAAATTTTAAATATAACAACATTCTGAAATATTACTGCTATAGGGTCAATAAAATAAAATAATCTATAGATATAAACAATCTAAAGAGTTCTCTATTATTGATATAATATAGCTTATTATATATAAAATAGTATAATAATATCATAGATATAACTGATTAATTAAACTAGTTTACAATTAATAATTATTTATAATATGTTAATTATATTTTATTTTATAACTATCGCATCGAATGATTGATAACATAATCAAAAGTAATATTGTCTAATTACTGAGATTATATGAAATAATTATTCGTTTTATAATTTGGATGGACACACCAAGAAAATAATAGTTTCTAGTGGCAATTATATTTTTTCAAGATGCTATTATTACAATTATGACGTAAAAGTTAGATGTTATTATTAATGTAGGTAGGGAACAGATATTAAATTATATATTAATATAATATATATATAGTATACTTATATATATATATATTATTAGTATACTTTATATATATTATATATTTATAAATATATTATAATAATGATATATAATTAATTAATATATATATAATTATATATAATTATGGATAATATAATAATTTGTATATAATATATATAATTGACATATAGGGGTTGCATAGAATGAATTGTTTATACTGTAAATATATTATATATTATATATATTTAATATAATATTATATATTGATATTATAATAGTACATATATATATATATATATAATATATATATATAATATATATAATTAATAATTATATATAGTATATATAATATATATATATATATTCTTATATTATTAATATAATATTATATATATATTATATTTAATTAATATATATAATTTAATATAGTTTATAAAATAACTAAAATATACTATATAATATATTATATACTATTATTATATTATATAATATATAAATAAATTAATATATATTATTAAAATATATTATATAATAATATGATAGTAATATATATATATTACATTAAATTATATTACTATATTATATATATAATATTATATATATATATATATATTAATATATATATATATATATATAATATAATATATATATAATTTATTAATATAATATATTAATATATATATTATATATTTATTATATAATTATTATATATATATTATATGATATATGTGTGTGTGTGTAAATGTGTTTATTTGTGTAGGTGTGTGTTTATTGCAAATCTGATTTATTATATATATATATATTCGGTTATATTATAATTATAGGGTGATAGGGGAGGAGTCGAGCGTGCCTTTGCACCTCTTGAATTATCTTACTCTCACTCATTCTCCTAAATTTTGTGATACGACATCCCCATTATATTACATATTATATCACATATTATATTATATTTTTCTTTTAAAATCTTTAATTAATGGGTAACTATTAATAATTCTTATTTTATTGGAAAATATACTCTTTTTTAATAAATAAATTAAATATAAGACGATTATAGCATGATTCATTTTACTTCTATTTATAAAACTTAGAGTAATTTATATTTATCAGATGCGTCATAGTATAGTGATTTAAAGTTAGTAAACATTAGTATTTTCTCATGATTTATGTATAGAATATTACAAATATGTACTTCTCCTTCTGAAGCATTTCTAACTGTGGATTATTCTATTATATATTGATATATATATATATATTATATATAATTACTAATATGATTAATATATATATAGTTTTAAAAAAAATACTATAAATAACTATATATATATATATATACTATATAATTAATAATAAATTAAATATATATTAAGTATATTTAATATAATATTAACTATTATATAGTATATATATATATATATAGTATATATAATATATATTATAGTATATATAATAGTATATATTATATATACATATATATAATTATATTTTATCTATATTATATATATATATATAATATATTATATATATATATATATATATATATATTAATATATAATATATATATATTTATATACTTTATAATATATATATAAATATATATTAATTAATATATATCTTAATATGGAGTTGATATACTTTGAGCTATAGATATAGGTGTGTGAGCTTATTAATTTTATGAGCAAGCCACTACTACTAAAATTAGATGTGGGACAAATTAAAAGGTCACCGTGAAGAGGGATTTTATTTATAGACATAATTATATATATATATAAAAAGAAGTAATTTAAAAAAAATAGATAAAATCATATTGTATAACTAGAAAGTCCCTTCGTGTTAGAGTGAGATACAGACGCACTTCTGCTCGTAGTCGATCGAAGGCGATGCGTAGCTCGGCACAGCCTTTCTCGCATTCGCGCTCTGAGTATTTCTAATCAATAGTCGTCTATGACGTTAGTTGGTCGTTATAGGTCTATGTGATCACAAATGCTATAGCGATCGCAAATTATAGTCTGCGGCTACTTGTCCTTAGAGTATTATTATAATCATGCTGGATATAGTCAGCAGGGGCGAAATCTCTAGAGCAAGAAGAGTGTCTTTCTAATGTGTAATTTTGTATGTGTCTATATCTTTTATTTTTAAAGATTTTTTGTATAGTATCTTGAATCTCTTCGTGTGACTCTTCTCTATTAGTATATCTATTACAAACGGATTCAACATGGTTTTATATATATTTATTCTATTTTTAATTTGTTTTTGTATCGATCTATTATAATATAGTATTTCTATACATAAGACTCAAGCATCTGCTACATAATCAACTGTACATTAAATGGGGAGTTTAATTTAGTTATAAAATTTATTTAACAGAAAGTTATATTATGGAAGTACTAAGTATAAAATTTACTTATATCGCCTACTAATAACAAGAGATGAGAAAAGTATATGTTTATTAATAATATAAAATTATACAAGATATAAGATTTAACAATTTCATTTCAAATAGTTTATTAATATACTATATTTTATGTCGGGCATTTGACCACTAGCGCACTATAAATAATTGATAAAACATGTAATGAGGGTAAAAAGAATTACTAAAATTACTAAGATACAATAATCATTTGTCAATGGAATAAACATATCTTATAATTAGTGTCTGAGTATAGACTAAGTTAGATATAATAATATAACTAATTATAATCCATAAAAGTATTAATATATATTATATTTGAATATTGGGAAAATATTAATTCAATTAATTACGATATGAATATACTATTGGTTACATATCTCGATAAGATCTAACACATATTATATAAGAGTATTTATGATATACTAAAAAATCTATACAATAATTTATTAATATATACTCAATAGAAAATAATAGTATTAGCTCATTCAAATCACTATGCTATATTGTAGTATTATAATTACGTTTAGATTAATATATAATACCTATAACATTACAAAAACTAATTTATAAGTGCATAATAAAATAAATGATATATAAAATCATGGTTTCATAACATATTATTATTTGATTATATTGTATACAATTTGATAATTTCTAATCATAGTAAGTTAACTAGGCTCACATAATATATATATTATATAATTATATATATATATATATGTACGAACTCGAATTATGATCATGAAATGGTATCCAGTATTATAAATAGCGTTTATTCTATGTATATATTACATGATTTGAATCATATCATATGTAAGTCAACTGTAAAATTAGGTTTTACAAAGCTGAGTTAGTTATAAAGATACAATTACTTGATCATATGTAGTTAATTAGTACTATAAGTTAGTCTATATGATAATTAAGGTCTTTTATATATGAAAATAATTTCTTACATTAACATAAAGGGAGCGGTCACAGAATTCATGTTTTAGATCATTGGCTAGATGATAGAATTCAGTTGTATGGACTTTATAGGATCTCGAAATAAATGTAATTATCTGTACCCATAAGATTATCAATAGATAAGGATTCGTGGTACAGATAGTGTAGAGTGCATAGTTTTGATATTAGAGAAATTGCATAATCGTAAAAGTGAAATGATTATACATATGTAGTAGGCGAAGTTTATGTACTTGAAAATTTAGGTTTACTTTATTTTGAATAAATAATTTCCTATCTATACATTATATTTAATCTATCCCAATTTTAAATTCGAAAAGGATCAGAGTCCGTAGTGTGGAATATCAAAAATGAGTTTATCTGACATAATCTAAACTTAGATTAGTATATGAAGGTAAATTCATGACCGAAAAGGATCTCATAGGAAGTCAATCTATAGTATTACGAATAGAATCTCTCGTAACTGTAGATATAGTTGGTTAGATAAAGGTGAAGAGCCATTAATTATAAAAATTATAAAATGATAAATAATTGAGTCCAGTAATCGAGTGAATGATTCTGCTTTAGTATCATTATGTTCTCCGAGTGTTCTGAGAGTTGTGAGATTGTTGTGTTATTTGTAGTTTTTTGTCTTTCATTATTGTATCGTTTATTCTACACTTAGTAATTCAATTAGGGCTGATTGATAAATTATCCCTGGGTGTTCTACTTTAACCTGGGTTTTTACAATTATATGGTCAGTTAACATGCTAAGAGTATTGGTATGGCTATTTATTTTAATATGAAGTCAAGAGCAACTACAATATAAGAGATGGTTAAAATATTTAGAATCCATTATTTTTGAAAATTAGTTTTTTTCTGAACAATTACGTAATGATAAAAATATAATAGTGAATTATTTAACTATGAAAGTATCAAGTATCAATAGTTACCTATATCTGTTAGAGAGGATACCTCTCTATCGTTAATAGCGTAATGAGTAGTACACAGCCTTATTCATGCAGCGTTTTTATTATTTATCATAATTGTCCAGATTCTGACTTACTTCGTTTAATATACGACTAAAATTTTGATTGATCGTGATAATATACTGTCGTCTAAGTACTCATGTTTCATTTGATAGATTTTATCTTACTCTTTAGCGTGAGAGGATTATTGGAGTAGTATGAGTACTATTTAGTTGATATTTATTTCTTCTATCTGATTCTTTATTGTATAAATTATTTATATACATGACTGACTCAAGATTATCAAACGGACGGGTATATTTATATATATTAGATGTACTTTTTTTATCGTTATGAATCACTCTTTTCATCGCTTTCAATATCTCTTGAATTAGATAATTGTACATATTTATTTAGATACGAAATAAATAATAATTTTTAGCAATATTAAGATATAAAGTGTAACAATAATAAAATATAGTGACATTATAATAAAATATATATATAATAATATATATATATATATATTATATGTTATAGTATATAATATTATAACTTAATATATTAATATTATATATATATATATAACTAATAATATATTATCACACTATATTAATATCAATGCTTTGATTATACTTGGATATATATATATATAAACAATTATCATATTATACAATCTAATAATTATATTATATATCCTATAGTACTATTTATTAATATGCACTACTACTAAGTATAAAATTTTTTCTATAAATGTACTGATATATAGATAAGTATGTGGTATTATATTATACTATACAAGGTCACTTCATTTAACAAAAAATAACAAAACCGAAGGCCTGATATCCGCGAAAAATTGAATAATCCGCGAATTATGATGAAACGTAGAATATATTAATACGTGCGAGTGTGATTATATAAGCTAGTTTATAATTATATACTCACTAACCCCTATTGTATATAACACTCAATATATTATAGAGTATATTATATATTCATATTATATTAATATATATAGTATATATTATTAATATATATATATAATATAATTTATTATATATATATATATATATTATATTATATATATATATATATATATATACTATATATGATAATATCATCGTTATTAATACCTACTGGAGCCAAGTATCTTTTAGCTTCGTAAAACAACCTCCACTTTAGTCCCGTCATGCTAAACAAGTGAGTCAATTTTTTTTAACTCTTCATCTTGTGAATATAAATAGAAATATATTATGATATATAAAACATATTTTATATTATATAATATATCATAACATAAAATAATTCATATTTATAAATAGTAGTCAATAAGCCACTTATAATATGAAATCAATATGGAAATCATCATTGAAGAGATATCTGGAAGTTCCAAATATAGTTAATAGTAATTAAAATGATATATACATAACGGAGAGTCTAGTGTATATATTCTAGAACGTTTTTATTAGATAAATCTACGATTCAGTAAGATCCCCAAATGCTAATATGTTGATAAATCTACCACAGATTTCCCTGGGTTGTCTCAACAAATGCAGTATACCTACATTTGAAAGATTTGGTCAGTATAATTCTATGTCATGGCTATTAGCAATTTTTCCGCAATAGACTAGGACTAATTTTATTTTGATGGTTCCGTGTGACACCGGTCAGAGTTTGAATTATTCGTATACTAAGTAATCAACCTAAGAAATTTTAGGACCAGTTTCAATTGTTAAGAAGTCCACACTGATCTTAGATTTTTGACGTGTCAGTAATAAAATTTGAAATTATTTAGTAGTTCCACCTGCTTTGTTATACAATATGATGATCCCTCTGAAACGATATATAATCCTACCATTGTTGCAAGCGTTCATAGGAAATGCATTATCTCGTTCTTCCAGTGGCATATGGTTTCCAGTAGTTTTCCAACAAATTTGTCATAGAAATCATTATCCCTTTTAGATCTTAGTCCATCAAAACAACATGAGTAGAATCTTCCTAGTAATTACATTTTCACTTTAGCGGAATTCAAAGCTGCCCCATCTTCTTGTAAGGATAATGAGAGTATGTAATAGCATATGTTTTAAATATTCATTTTATCTCTGGTTCACTGCATATGTGGTTCCAATCCACGGCCCTAATATTGGACCCACGTAAGGAAGACCCCATGAGACTTATATCGTTTTCATGTGATGACGTGTAAGCTGATGGAGAAAATTGTTGCCGATAGGCATATAATCTTTTAGAGAGCATACATGCAGTCTCTAATTTCCAATTTGATATCTGCAACTATTGAACCGTTAATTCTAATAAATCGTGATTTCCATATATGCTTTTCTTCAGAGAATAGAATGGCCTAGTTTTTTCTTCCATTTAGAACAATATATATATAATAATATAATACTTCCTTGCGATTCCAGGACAGTTTATTCATTCCATCCATCATCTCTCTTTTTTTTCCGGCGAAAATATTCAAAGTTTAAAGTTCCCCGAGTCCTCTAAGGCCTTTTAATCTGGAGATGTGAGTTCCTTAGGGGAAATATACCTCCGAGTGTCATTTAGTTTGTTTTGCGCGTTTAATAATAGTAAAAATTTCTTTAAAAATGCATATTTGCTTTTTATGCTAATGACTTTTTATTATATTTATCAGGCAGAAACGATAGGGAATAATTTAAGTTTCATATTGGGTAGTCTAGTGGATGCAATTTTTGATTCTTAAGATGTCTGTGACCCTCTTTGAACGGGAAAGCAGAAGTGTTTTGGCTTACAATCTTTCACGGTCCCTACAGTTTTGCCCTGAAAATAGCCCTAGCAAATAAAGTTTTTAGGGATTATGTTTTATCAGAAATTAACACAAACACTCCGCTTATCAACTATTTAAATACCGCATGCTGGCACCTCTCAGATATCTTGCATCACCTTCACATACTTCATGGTGAGCGCATCGTAAAATGTTACTCCGATTCTGTCATTTGTGCGTTAGAAACTTCATTATGGCAAATATCGGGAAATTTGTCTTGCAACTCGAATGTTTAGTCCTCACCAAAGTCAGGAAGCTGAGATGAGTAACATTTCTCTGTTACTTTGACAGTTTTTGATATGGTCTATGGACGACTTCTGAAACCTTAGCTTTTAACTCTATCTACTGTATTAGATGAAATTAACCTGTAGTTTTAATAATATAGCCGTTTGCTGAAGTAGTATAAAAGGTCTCTATTACATTATATATTCCAACTTCAAGTTCTTTGGTTTAGTTTCAAAAATAACACTTCTTGGTTATTTTCATAACCTCAAATTTGTATGGCGTTAACTTTTCTCTTTAGAGCTGAAATAATACTGTATTACACTTTAAGGCCAGATATTTACTCGCATGCAGCGGTTCATTAAGGGTATACTCACCATTTTTACATTGGTTTAAAATCTGGTGTGCGGAGTAGCATCTGTTTCATTTTTTTTTTTTTTTTTTTTTTTTTTTTTTTTTTTTTTATAGATGTTACCATCACTCGCAGGCATGGCCATTTTCAAGGAGGGAGCAAAATTGTACCCTTGTCCCATTCTCTAACGAACTATCTCAGTTTTCGCAATAATTTTGTCTCTCAAAAGTGACTATATTATTTCTGACTTGGATGTCTCGTATCTTATTAGATGAGATCAAGGACTTATTTTCAAAGAATTCCTTAGTACTCATCCAACGCTTTCTCCAACTTATTCCCTAAAGGAAAATCTGTTTGTGTTTGCTGTGTACCATCTCGCGGTGACATTTGAGGCAATGAAGAGGTTGAAAGAAAAGTCATAATTGCACATTAGTTCTTTGATGTGCACATTTATACCAACCAGCTTCATCATTTCGATTGAGACATCTAACTCTGTTATTGCGTAGAGGATTTCAGTAAAAATGGATTTTTTTTTATCCACTTAGTGCCTCAATAAACTGTAAACCTTAAACTATATCTGGGTAGTTGGACGTGATCGTGTGAACCCAATCGCTTACCAAAATCTAATCTTGCACGTAAATGAATTGGCCTCAGCTAGTTGACCCACAGTTATTTAATGACTCGTGACCTTCCACTCCTCTCCAAGATGCTTTCTTTGTTGCAATGATACTTTCTTTTCGGTTCATTACTTTCTTTCAGCATGTACCTATTTCATGATATTGCGCAGGCAGTATTTCGCCCTTCTCTATTCTCTTCCTTTAGAACAGTTGCTAACCTACAGTATGTTCTGAGCCTATCTCTGAGTCGCTCTTTGCTCACATTTCTTTGTTCCAAGTTGATGGTTAATGCACCAGATTTGATCATAACTTAAAGTAGTTTCTTATCATGATTTTTTTTCCATAATAAGAGGGATCTCTTCTTCAATCTTGGTTATATCTTATCAGAAGCAGCCGGTAACAATGTGCTAGTTTTTTCGTTTAAATTAATCATAATTGGCAAATAATAATAATAATAATAAAAGAGCCATTTTGTGATAATCAAAAATACTTGAAACATTTTTTTTCTTAATTGTATTATTTAACTCTAAAATACTATTTTTTTAGCACTTTAGAACTTTACCGAGTGAAAGAAAGTATATCATTATGCTGTGTTGAATTTTTAATAGGACTTTGTTATATTCATTTCTTTTAAAATTTATAAAATATTTATTGTATTTTAATATAGGAAAATGAGAAATTCTGCGGGAAGGAAAGCGAAGAAACCTCCACCCAAGAAGAAAAGTTTGAAGACTTAATCATTATTATTTTTAATATAATATAGTTAGGTTTTTAATTCTCTTCTAAAATGTACCTTGGGATGATATCACTTATTTTCATTATTTTCTGTATTTATGTATGTATTTATGATTAAAATAATTGTATATAGTTGCTATGTAGGTTCTGTAAATTTTTTTTTCTTTTTTTTCTTTAATTTTCTTTTGAAGTCGAATTATTATTTTTTTATTGTTCAAGTTATCAGTAAGCTTTTATTGGTATTGTATTCCAACAATTGCATCACGAATAACACTGCCAGATTCACTTGGCGCTGCCACTTATGTTGTTTTTAACCATCTTGATCCATGGATCATTGTTGGTTTGTGTGGGTCACTCTGATTCATCTTTCTCGAAATATTTTAATAAACTTTAGAGAAAAGTTAAAAGGTTTTAAAGGAAACATGCATGTGCAATGGATGTTTTAAAAGAATTTTTTTTTATGATACTAGCAGTAGCTGTTTTTAGTTAGTCTTTTTATGAAAAAGTTTTCCTAATAGACCTCTTGAAAGTGTGTCATTTTTATTCCTGCATATAGATTTAAGTACTCTTAGTATTTTATTTAACTAACACTATAGTTGAATATGGTGCAAATAATTGTTTTTGTTTTTTAACACAAAATTATTTGTTGTAATGGAGATACATTGAAAGCTTTTAAACAAAGATTTAACGGGGTTTCAGAATTATAGCTTTTTAACGATTAAAAGCGGAAGTTATTTTACTATTTTTTATGACTGCACTGAAAGAATTTTTTTGCAATAGAAAGTTTACATTTTTGTTTTATTTGCAGCTATTAATTTGTACCTGTACCAACTACCTTTAAATGAAGGGACCTTTAGGTAGAGTTCCAATTGTTATTCTCTTTGCAATAAAAGTTTATTGGTGTAAATAATGTGATAAAATTTACAAAGCTTTTTTTTATGGATGTGCATCGTTTAGGGTTGACCGAGAACCGGAATTTTGCGCCCCTCACCAGGGTAAGCTCACCAAAAGTCATTTTTGTCTCACCGCACCGAACCGCTATGTTTCAATGCGCTCCTCACCGCAACTCTATATTTTAAAAATTGCACCGCACCGGTAAACTGGATTTGTGTGCTGTACCGCACCGCACCTGGCGCGTCGGCCAACCCTAGCATCGTATATTTCGAGTATGTAATTATGGTCTTGAATTTCGACTGCAAAACTGAATTTGTACAAAATGGACCAACTCTACTGTAGTTCTATTTTATTGAAAGTACAGGAGCAGCGGCATTAAGGTTTTCACTTGTCTGTGCAAATGAAGTTCTAAAATCGAAATCTGCCAAAGTCTAAGAATGGTAAAATATCCCGTCTAGAATGACCATTGGATATTCTTCCTATTAATCATCCACTTTCTTTCCCTTGACTAGGGGTAAGGTGCGTCACTTTCACTGGAAACAGAATAGTAGAAGAATATGACTCTAGTAGAAAAGAAAGCCCAGCCTTACCGCCCCTTTTATACCCTTAAGTGAGAACTCGTCGCAGTCAGAAAAATCCACCCTAGGGTTTCACGGGACTGTGACGGACCCTCAATATGGCATCTCGTCAATGTAGGGTTCATTCTCTGATTTATCGTCTTTCAATATTGAATGAATTAGTTCGTTCCTATTCATACCTCCGGAATAGGAACACATAATACGATCTCAGCCTCGATTCCCAGCACACTCACCACCATATATCCGCTTAACCAACCGACTATCATCCATCCTTTCCACATGACCAAACCATCTCAACGTACTTTCATTTATTCTCTCATTTACCCCTTTCTTCACATCACACAAACTCAATACGTTCATTCCTCATTATATATATATATATATATATATATATATATATATATATATATATATATATATATATATATATATATATATATATATATAATATATATATATATATATAAATTTCCTTTTTAACGTATTTATCTCCTTTTCAGAAGGTAACACACGGGGGACTATACGAAATTGAACTTTAGGCCGGCTATCCCAAACCACCGCCATTATAGGTGTGCGCACCCGAGTTTTAATTCTACCATATGCTAGGTGTGAGAAGAATTGATAAAATGAGGAATGAACTTATTAGAGAGTTGTGTAGGAAGAAAGGGGTAAATGAGAGAATAAACAGAGCAAATTGAGATTGTTTGGTCATATGGTAAGGATGTATGCCGGTTGGATAAGCAGATTATAGTGGCGAGTGTGTTGGGAACCGGACCGGCTGGGAGACCGAAGAAAGTGGATTGAGTCGGGTAAACGAATGTTTGGAAGGAGAAATGAGTTAGAGGCGAGAAGAGAGGTGTTTAACAGGAGTGAAGCGGGGATTGTGAGGGGGTATGGTTGTGGCCCACCTGGGCCAAGGGATGAACCTCTTACATTGACGATCTACCATAGTGAGGGTCCGTCGCTGTCCCATGCAGCTTTAGGGTGATTTCTTTTCTGACTGCGATGAGTTCTCACTCAATTAATGGTACTGAGGGGGCGGGGCGGTCTGGGCTTTCTTTCGACTTATGTCATGTTCTTCTGCTTTTCTCTTTTCCGATGCTCGTCACGCACCTTACCCTCCCATTCTTGGGAAAATAGAAGAAGATAAAGAAATATATATATATATATATATATATATATATATATAGGAGAGAAAGAGAAGAAAGATAAAGAAATATATATATATATATATATATATATATATATATATATATATATATATATATACATATATATATATATAGCAAAGATAGTATATATATATATATATATATATATATATATATATATATAGTTATATATATATATATATATATATATATATATATAACGTAGCCCTCGTAGCGCAGGAGGTTGACTCGCCGACTCTTACTCATACGAGAGAGCGCTGGTTCAACTCCTCCCGTAGCAAGAGAATTTTATCTACCCAGCGAGAATGAATACTCTATTGCAGAACATCGTGTTTGTAGCTGGTTTGGGATAGCCGGCCTTAAAGGGGATAAAGTACGTTAAATGGTAGTTATATATATATATATTATATATATATATATATATATATATATATATATATATATATATATATATATATATATATATATATATATATATATATCATCCAATGGGTAAAAACCAGAGGCTGGTCAAATTTCATCGGGGGTTTTGAAAAATTGGAAATTAGGACCTATAACTAGGGGACTTCGTGCATACATACCACCGACCCCAGTAGTAGTATTTGCATTTGTTACATATGTAATCTTTCAGTCTTCATCCTTTCCCCTCATTTTTCATATTAATTTTGTGTTTTCAATCAACTTCCTCCACCACATTGTTGTTGTTGTTGTTTTTTTTTTTTTTTTTTTTTTTTTTTTTTTTTTTTTTTTTTTTTTTTTGATGTAGATGAACGCTGATAATGCCCTTCTTTATGGGAGGGGCACCTGGTGTCATCTGTTCTGAAGGAGTGTGAACCGCATCACTCGTTTACGATTCAGTGCACACGATCTAGCACCAGGTTTGGATCTTTTTTTCCCCGACTCCTCTGGAACATGTATATTAAGAGACTCGCCGCCTCTTAGCGCGGTCCTCTGGGCACAAACTCCATAGGGTTTAACACCCATGAGGGGGACCCCCTTTGATATAATATGCCATGATAAACCTTAATTCGCTTCGGACCCTAATGGATTTAACGATTACTGACCATGTATCTATTAATGCTTACTCTTCTGAATTACACTTCGAATAGTAATGTCGTGATTCCCTCCACTTCCCCTGGAAGGCCTCTGTGTATCCCCAGCGATCAGCCGCCATGCACGACCTCTACATCCCAGGTGCCCAAACGGTCGGGGGCAACCCCGAAAAGGTGCAATACGTCCTAGTCGTTCTAAATTGTTTACCCCACATGTTCTCTCTCTGGGACTGCCGGCTGACACAACATTCCTGATGTATTACTTATTGCCATCCACTACCTCTAAAGCTCTTCCTGATCAAAGAACTATCATTATTAGCGATGCACTTGAAAAACTTTAGGAGTTGAAGACCCCCCATCACGTTAATAAGGAATGGGTCCCTTCTCGTTCCTACTACTACCCGGAATCAAATTTCTATCTTGTCATCCTTAGCTTCTCTCGGAAACATCTCTTATTTTCACTCCTGATGTAATGAGAAACATCGAAAGGCACTATTTACTCTTTAGAACAGAAAGACGAAGATCTTGCTGTCATTCTAAGAAACCTACAGCAGAAAAGATTTTCCTCACGTCGGGACTCGCCCGACACCCCAAATCCTCGTTTACTGTTGACCTTTAATACCCCTTTTCCACCTACTAAGATAAAAATTGGGTTCACAAGCTATTTTCGTACGTTTATTCCTCGACCCAGACGTTACTTTAAATCCACGAAGATACTTTAGGGGACCGCAAGATATATGCGCAGTCGGTGGAGAAGGATTTCGCATTCCCTGTGATAACGCGCCACTGCAAAAACTGTGGAGGACCTCTCAGTGCATCTTTCCTTAAATGACCGTCTTATCTGTTTGAACAGGAGGTTTTGGAGTTATGCACCATACAAAAATTTAGCAAGAGAGATGCCATATACTAGCTCAAAGACATGTATCCTACAAGATCAAGGCAATCCTATGCTACGATTCTACCTCCACGTGTTAATCCACCGACACAACAACCACCATTCCAGTAGAACTCTTTCCCCAAATCCCTGCACTGCCTTTGTTGCCGACTATTCAAATAGTTAAAAAAAAACCTTTAATCCAATTTCCCGCCCAAAATGCCGTAAACACCCTACCCCGAGTGCTAGCTTTCAACTGACCAGCAATGAAACAAAGTTTCAAACATATCTTGGAGAGCATTTCCTGCCAAGAAACTCTGCCCCATACCCTCCCGATGAGTTCACCATACTCATGAGAAGATTTTTCTGCATCCAATTGTGAAAAATCCTGAAAAGTTCCTAAACAAGAGGAATTATTACTTATTGACCAATGAACTGAGAGAAAAATGGTCACGAGTTCTAAAGATCTCGTCTATTCCCGAGACAAAAGCATTGACATCAATAAACTGTTAAACTGTATTAATAAAAAAAAAACAGAGCCAAAGTTATTTGGCTAACTGAATATTTGTAAAAGTTTCAAAAAAAATATTTAAAAGAAATTTGCAATATTTTACGCAAAAATTAGACCAGAAAATCTAAAATTATGGTTAAAAAAAAAAATGTATAAAACAATTTTTATACATTAATAATAATATTTGGGGGGAGATTGATCTGGCCTTGAGGTGGATATGGATGGAAGCAAGTTGCAGTACTGTATTGGGTCAGGTAATTTTAATCCCTCTGAAAAAATTTATAAGGAATATAACATACCACAAAGAATCGGATGGTAGATAATTCTAATACTTATAATTATAATTCTGGGAAAGAGATAGGCTATTTATTGGTTATAGAAAATGATGCTTGCAAGATATCTAAAAAGGTGATTGACCTAAACTAAATAATCACCAAAAAAAAAAAAAGAAATGTAACTAATAATTTTGCTTCCTTTCTCAACTTGTCTTAAATATAAAATTAGCCTATGGAGTAACAAATTCATTGGGGAAAAAAATAGTCAAACAATTGACTAAATGATTAAAAATAACTGAATTATAAAAATGAGACTAGTTTATATTATATGTGATACTTATTTGATAAAAAAAAAGGTTGCAGCAATCCAATTATGGTTATAAAGAAAATTCATGAATCTTTCATCTGGTTATAATTTGTGGTAATTCAGCAAAAATATATTTAGTCAGGGTTTTGCCCTATATAAGAAATTAGTTATGGAAAACGAATTACAAATATAAAATGGAAAATGATGAAAGACTGGTTCAATTCTGAATGATTGCAACTTTAATTACACTTTATAATTATGCAAACATAGAAAAAATGAGCATAAATCTAGCCTATCGATAAAGTAAGCCTATATGGCCTATAGCTTAATGTTTGGATTTTTATACTTAGCTAAAAAATAAATAAATTTTTTACAGAGTTTATTGTTTTTAATACATTTCAGGCAAATAAGGATTTATAACTAAAAACAACCAAATCTCACCTTGAGTTGTATAAGTTTTCCTTCTTCAGACGTGGCATTTATTCCTAAATGCTCAGGATTGATTGGGCTTGATGTAAAAATGGAATCTGCTGTAATATCTTAGCAGCTGACCATGGAATTCTTCAGTAGTTCTATATAAAATGTTTTCTTCATATCAGCTGACCTGAGTCGTTTTTGGGAGTAACAGCCCTAGCCCTTCTGTTGTTGTAGGTCTGGTCTAATATATATATATATATATATATATATATATAGCAGTATATATATATATATATATATATATATACTTGTATCTTGTTATATGTACATATATAAGTAAAAAGTATATATATATATATATATATATATATATATATATATATATATATATATATATTTTAGCGTGGGGGCTGGTTTGTTTGGAGTTAGTGGTCAAACCAAAGGTCGATTACAGTTGAATTTGTATTTTTAGAAAATAACACGGACTCCAGTAACCATGGCATAAATAGGAATATCACATGCTTTAATAATCTTCAGATAATATAAAAATAATAAAAATATTCATAAATCTTCTGAGCAATTGGAAAGCGTCGATGCCTTGCGAAAAATGGCGGCAAGATAAGATGCTAGAGGCATGTCAGTAGTATCAAAGATGAGGACGCACGACAGTCGTATTCATAATTTTTAAATTTGCCATGGTGAGAAAAAGAGTTCGTTAATAAACTCCGCTATTGCATTTGCGTGCTATGTTGGTAAGATTGACCTGACCTCATTACCACAGATACTCCCCTGCAGTGCTGAAGGCACGAAACTATTCCAAATAGAGCGCCGGCCATCGAATGTGCCTACCCCTGCTCGATATTCTAGTAAGCGGTTGGGCTGGAGTCTGGACAGGATTCCCAGATTAAGAGCGGTGATCGGGTGAGTCGGAACATCTGCGTGTCGTAAGAGTAGCCCGAGGTGGAGCTGGATGTGAAGAATCCTGAGCCGGAGGGAGGGAGGCAAGGATGATGATGACCGTGCGGGTGGAGTCTGATGGTCCCGGCGAAAGCGTTTCACGATAGCGTGAAACGGTTAAACACCCAAATTATTGAACGAAGTACAACA